>VWZI01017378.1:280386-314126 GCA_013396835.1 Psilopogon haemacephalus | reverse complement strand
GACCCGGCCGTCAACGCCCACCTGGAGGGCATCATCTCCGACTTCGAAGGTGGGTGGCCCCAGGGATTGCGAGGGGGTGTGTGTGTTGAACCCCGAGCTGGGTGGGTGCCACTGCCGTTGGAGCTAAACTGGGGAAGAAGTTGCAGACAGCAGCGCGGAGCCGCCCGCGCCTCTCGCAGGCACCGCGCCGGGCTGGGGGGGCTGTGGCGGAGCGGGGCTGAGCAACCCCTCCCTGGGGTCCTGGCTGCTCCCTGTCTCTCTCTCCGGTGGTGCCCAGGAGGGGGATCCGGCTTCTCCTGGGGCACACTCTGAGTCACCCTGCCCGAGTGGGCTGTAAGGAACGGGGGCCCGAGGGGGGCGGGGGCCAGCCCGCAGCTCCTGGCAGCCAGCGCGGCCCCGGGGCCGGGGGTATCGGTGCCGTGGCTTTTGTTCGGAGCAGCGTTGCGTCGGGTGTTATCTGCTAAAGCAGGGTCCCACGGGATGTTTTTCCTTTCCTGCCTTTCCGAATTTGGTTTATGTACACTTTGAGCTGAAAACTCAGCCTGATGTGATTAAAAGTCCACGAAACCCTCCTCCTCTCTGTCGGCTCCCAGATTTTGGATGCCATCGCAGCCCCGGAATAGCTGGGCGGTGGATGATAAGCCTAAGTTTCATATATGCCCATAGTGGGATCTGCCCACCCTGGAAAGCTTCGCAGTTGCCCGACAGCTTTGCTTTGCTCTCCGATGGATGACTTACTTCAGTCCCCCTCCTTGCAGTCTCCTTGATGCTAGGACCAGGATGCTTTCTCCTCGGGCGTTTGCAGCTCTTGCCGTGTGTGCTGGCTTTTTCAGCTAAGAGGGCAAGCTAGTGGAGAAGTGTGCTGCTGCCAGGCGTGTACGGGGGTGAGAGATGGGCAGAAGAAGGGCGGAGGGGTTTGTCTGAAGCAGACGTTGAGAGATCAGCTCAGGAGAGCTCATCTTACTGAGCGGAGTTTTGGAAGAGCAGCTCCGTCCCTGCGCACTCTCGCATCCTGGCAGCGACCCAAACTGAGCTTCGTGCAGCGGTTTCTAGAAAAAAACAACCGAGAAGTAGTGGAGATGTGGGGGCCGTGGTGAAAGCTTATCCAGGGGCTGTGCGCGTCTAGCTATAGGCCGAGAGGACTTCACCGCCTCCTGGTGAACCCAGCCTTGCCTTCGGGAAGGGGCTGGTGGTGTTTTTCCTGCTGGGAAGCTGAGGAAGCCGAGAGAGCACAAGGGTTCCTCTTCCAGGTCAGGCAGGAAACGGGTGGCAGAACTGGGGGTCTCTGCAGCCCTTCTCTTATGGTTTAGCCACATTCACGCCCTCTCTTTCCATCCCCTGGGCTTATATCAGCTGAAGTTGGGAGTGGAGAGCTAAGTGGGAAGTTGAGGGAACTCACGTCCCGTCGGAAGATGGGGACTAAGAAGTGTTGGAACACAGAGGGCGACCCAAACGCACCATGGGTTTGGCACTCGGGGGTCAACGGCGTCTTTGTAAGTGTCCTTTGGGAACTCGTAAGCTTCCCCACCGCAGGGCTCCGAGCGCTGATGTAATTACAGCCTTTACTCTCGCCTGCCCTGATTGCATTTAAATCTCTGAAGAATGACTAATTCCCTACTTGGATATGATAAAGGCTCTGCTGTGAGCCTCGGGGCTGCTTGTTCGGGCTCTGTGTGCTCCTCGGTGGCGCTGAGCCGCTCTGCAGTGCGATTTGTTGTCAGTCCATAGAACGCTTTATAGTTTCTGCCTGTGCAGAGGGAGAGCTGTGTGCATCAGCAGCCAAAGGCTCTGGCCTTCCCCTTGAGCAGGGAGCCGGGCTACTGTTTCACAATTTAATTAGTTTTCTGCGTAGCATAGCAGCTTCCCAAGAACAAGGCAATTAATTTCCAGCCTGTAGGGTAGGAGATGCAGTGTTCGTGTCTGCTGGGTGGGTATCTCCGCTCTAGGCAGCTGGTGGCCAAGCAGGAAAGATCAGCCCAAAATACCAGGGAGCAGAAACACCAGATCACCCAGCAGCCAGAGCACTCTTTGTTCTTGTCGGTCACAGGCTGCCTGCCCTCCCGAGTCACCCTGGCTGTTCCTGCCTGCTTCCTTGTAGCATCCCTGCCTGCTTGCCTTGTAGCATCCCTCTCTGTCGTGGGGCCGACAGGGTTCTTGCACTTGCCAGGTTGCAGAAGACAGGGAGTTGCTGGCATGGGAGTTGCCAGGCTCTGTGAGCCCAAGGAGGGTGCAAGGGCCCTTTGGGAGGGGAAAGGAGTGTGAGATGCTTAATTCCAGGTTAGTTTTGAAGTTAGAGCAACGTGTGAAAGGAAAAGAGAGCACAGCAGAGTGCCTTCTTGTGCCTGGTGATGCAGTGAGGATAGTGGCACCCGTACGTGTGCTCAGCTCGCACCAAGCCAGTGGGAGGGCATCAATCCTGTTGATCTGACTGGCAAGCAATCCTCTGTCTCTTCTGGGGGAGAGTGTTATTAGGTCTGTGGTTTGCCAGGATTTACAGAGCATAATAGTTTTGCCCCTGGGTTTATAGATTTTGGCAGGGTTTCGGAAGTGTGGCTGGTTCAGCTGAGGTTGCAGCAGGACTTCCCAAGCTCACCACTGCCTCGGAGGGGCTGTGGCTCAGCTTTCTGGAGCCTCAGACAGGAACTGCCCGAGTGGCAGGGGAGGTAACTGTAACAGTAAATAAACCCAGGTGGTGGGAGGCTTGTGCAGTCTGTTAATGTAGTGTAAACCCCAAACCATCCTGATCATCTCAGACTGGGTGATTTGGGAGTGTGGGTGTCTGATGTTTGACTGCAGACAGAGGTGTGGGTACTCGTGCTCGCAGCTTTGGTTGGTTGTGATGGTACCCAAAGATAACTCCACTCAAAAAGAGGGTCACAAAGATGATCCGAGGGCTGGAACACCTCTCCCATGAGAACAGGCTGAGAGTTGGGGTTGTTCAGCCTGGAGAAGAGAAGGCTTTAGGGAGACCTTCTTGTGGCCTTTCAGTACTTAAAGGGGCCTAGAGGAAAGAGTGGGACAGACTTTCCATCAGAGAGTGTAGTGATAGGGTAACAGGGGTAACAGTTTTAAACTGAAAAAGGTTGGATTTAGATTAATATTGAGAAGTTCTTTAATCTGAGAGCAGTGAGACACTGGCATGGGGTGCCCAGAGGAGCTGTGGATGTCCCCTCCCTAGCAGTGTTCAGGGTCAAGTTGGATGGGACTTTGAACAGCCTGATCTAGTGGAAGGTGTCTCTGCCCATTTGGGACCAGCTGATCTTTATAGCCTCATCCAATCCCAGCCATTCTGTGAGTCTGTAAACTCCACAGCATGGCAATTCTCTACCTGCTAAGGGTTTAAATCACTTTGCACTCCTGATCTCCTGCCTGGTAGTAAGACAGAAGAGATCTGCTCTAGCTCCCTTATCCTGGTGGGATGTGGCTGCTGCTGGGCAGAGACCCAGCAGTAACTGAGGTGCGTTTTTGCTGGCAGTCACTGATGGCAAGTTGGCAGCAGTGATGCTGAGTGCTCTTTGCCAATGCTGTCAGTCAGCACCAGCTTCATTTCCTCCTAATGTTGAAACACAAAACGTCACAGTGGGTGCAAGCTGTGAATGATGGTGAAAGCTGCTTGGGGCTGCAAGTGCATGGAGCAGCAGGGTGGTGCAGTGGGGTTCAGTGGGATATCCAGATAAGTGCATGGAGTGGCAGGGTGGTGTGGCAGAGCTTGAGGGGAGACATGCAGGCTTGCAGCTTACCTCTGGCAGAAACCACGAGGCAGCCTTTGTTGGTGGTTCTTAAGCCCTGCTTTATCCATTCCCCATAGCCCAGCTCCCTCGGGGAGCAGGTGTTCCCTGGCAAATGAGCCTCAGCAGTCATGCAGCCTGAGCTGCTATGTGCTGCATGGGGCTAGCAACTGCAGGCAGGGAGCCTCCAGCCCTGCCAGGACATGTCACTGCTGCCAGGACAGCTTCTCTGGTTATTTTATTTCTCTTTTCTACTCTACTACTGCAGACTTTCCCTACAGACACATACCTCTGGTACTGTCCTGTGCAGGGACACCCACAGACTTTGTCTCAAGGAGGTCCTTGCTTGTGGAGTTCAAGATTTGTCTGGATGCATTCCTGTGTGACCTGCTTTAAGTGATCCTGATTTGACAGAGGAATTAGACTTGGTCTTCAGAGATTTCTTCCAACCACTACCATTCTGTGATTTGATGTCCTGATTGTAAGGGTCATTGAAGACAAAAATCAATCAGCTGGGGAACATATTGGAAATGAACTTTTCTACGTGCATGGATCTCATGGGCTCATCCTTAAAATTTACTTGAGCAAATGCCCAGGATGTCTCTGGGACACGTGGCCTTGGTGCATCTCCCAGGCTGCTTGAGTTTGGTGTCTGCTGCCACGGGGAGCAGCTGCTGCCTGCATGCTGCAGATGCTGGGACTCAACCCTGCTGCTAATATTAGCAGGATCATGCCAGAGGGATGGTCACAATGTTATGTGGGCAATGTGGCTTTAATGCAACACAGTGAAGAGCCCCAGAGATGAGGTGCTCCACGTTTGTGTGAGCATCTCACCTGGGTTGAGGATGTCTCTTTTAAGCCCTGCCTAAGGGTTTGCAGGCCAAGTGCTCATCTGGGCTTACGTGCATGGGAGTGGGCTGGGAGTGTGGGTCTGTGACTCACTGACCTGGGTGCGTGGAGGTTCAGTGCCTGGAAAAGGAAATGCAGAAGGGTCTTTCAGATTACATCTTGAATCATCTCAGCCCTAGGACTGAAGCAAATCTTATTGGATTTCTTGGGCTGTCCCCACAGCTGTGGCTAGTCTCTTCTGGTACCCTTCATCACCAGCCCAGCACAGGTAGAGCCTACCCAGCCGATGGATGTAGTGTGCTGCTCCAAAGCAGCAAATTGCCTCTGGTCTCCACAGGTGCTTCAGATTTTCCCCTCTTTTTCCTCTTTTCTTTTCTATGATTCTGAATCTGAGACGAAAGATGGGGTGGATGAGAGCTTCCTGCCAATCAGCATGTGGTAAGAGAGGCAGGAGCTGGGGGAAGGTGTCTGTGCGGAGAGAGGAGTTGCATTTGCCCCCTGCAGATCTGTGTTGTCGTGAGCAGAGTGGAAAAATTGCATCTGCCTGCTTACAGCAGTGGAGACCTGCCATTCTGGCTTGGTTTTTTTCACTTTGTATATTTAGCTCCTTGGCAATAAAAAGGAGTGGGAAAGGGAAGAATAGGAGATGGAGCTCCTTGATCTCCATGAAATCTGGGCTCTGGGGATAGCCTGTGGCCCCAGTTAGGATGTAGGATCATTCAGAGGTCGTTGTAGTCACCTTCAGCAAGAAGGGCTGGGCTGTGTGTGTGTCCTTGGGGATGGGCAGCATGGAGCAGAGTGTCCTTGGCTCTGTGTCAGCAGTGTTGGCTGGCAGGGCTGAGCTCTTGCTGTCCATTAGAGATCAATCCTGGGCAAAGTGAGCACAGTGTTGCACTAATCATAAAGAAACTTTTCAGAAGTGGCTGGGTGGGAAGGGACAGAGAAAGGATGAGTCTTTATGCCAGGGCTAGGGCAGCTACTTTGGCTATGAGAGTGTACTGCTGGTGCCTAGATGGAAGTCAAGGTTTTGGAATGTGTGCAGCATCTATCTTCCAAGGATCCATCAGTCTCTGGGATCTTGCTAGCATCTTTCCCTCAGTAAAAGCCTAACACAAAATTTGGTCATTCTCATGCTTTACTCTTAGCTCATTGTCTCTTGGTGGTTTATGGTAATGGTGTGAGTAGGAAGCAGCTCTAGAACATGTTGAATCATGCCTAGTAAATTGGAGTGGCCATGTCTGCATCTCTTGGCCAATATGTGCCAGCAAACTTGCTGCTAAGTAAGAGTGCAGGCCCCTCTGGGTGTCCTGTGGCCACACAGTCTGGGTGCTGGTTTGGTTTCTGTTCTGCAGCCTCCTCTTGCAGGGAACTGCTCAGCCTAGTTTCCCAGGAGCCAGGACCCAGACAGCAGCCACAAGAGACTGGATTGGGACTTGTCATAAATCCAAAGACAATAATGGAGGCTTCAGAGCCCATAATCGCTCCAGATACTCATGTTTGTGACTGTGATCCTTGTTATATAAGCAGTGTCTTTCTGTAGGACCATTACTCAGGCTCTTTCTCAACCTCTCTCCATCCTTCTACTACAGTGAGCTCTGGCACCTTTTTGGTCTTTAGAGATGGAAGTGATAAGTCAAATCGAGGAACCCTAAATTCTGCCTAAGCTTGGTTGAAGCCTTGAGTCCAGTTCTGCTGGGGATGTGTCTGCTTGGTGAGGGTCAGGGTTCATCAGGGAAACTCTCTGTGGGGCACAGACACTATCTGTGGGCAGGCAATGCCCTTCAGCACAGAGCTAGGGCTGTGTCTTGGCCACCTCTCATTTCATACCAGTAGACTATTATTCAGTCGCTGTCCTGCTCTGCTACTTGTGGAGGTATCAGCAGGTTGCTCCCAGGTGTGGTGGTGCAGGAGAGTGCTGCTTGCTCCCTTCCCTGCTGCACAAAGGGTGCTGGTGAGTAGCCCATGGACAGTGAAGGGGTTCATTGCTACCCTCCACTCCTGCAAAGCTGTGCTCAGATTAATGAGAGCTCTTATCTGCTGATGGCTGTGACTCAAGCTGACTCAGGCTTTTACCCTGATTGCTTTTGGAAGGTTGCTGGACACAGCTCAGCACTAGAGTCTCCTGGGGACGCCTTTGGAATGGTGGCCCAGCTCTGGGGTCCATCCAAGCCCCATGGCTGGTTTGCATGCCAAAAGGTGAGACACCATAGGTGCCAGGGTGGTCTCTCCCCCTGCATCCTCCCAGTGCTGCAGCAAATGCCCTATAGCTGGCAGCCAGGTGAGTTGAGGTGGGTATGGACCTGCTGCCTGGATTTAGGCACTGCCAACATCAGACAGCCTTCTGTGGATTGCTGTGTCATGACCATATCTGGCTGTGGCACCATCCTCCAGCAGCAGAGGTGACAGTTTGAGTAAGCATCATAGAATTGTATGGCCTCTTGTTCTTGGTGCTTGTGTTGTGTGCTCTCCAGCTTGTCCTGGTCCTGGGGGTTATGGCAGGAGGTAGTGCTGAGGATGTGGGCACACAGCATCACGCTGATGTTGGTCTATGGAACTGGTTTGAGAGAGAAGTGTGAGGACAGGGATTAGAACTTCAGACTTCACCTTGTGACTGGAAATGCCAATTTAGGGAAATGTTCAAAGGATAATTATTCTTGTTTAAAAGCATACTTAGTTTTACAAGTAAAAGAAGGGAAAATTCTGCTCTCTGCCAGCCTTCAGGGCACTTGGACAAGTACTTGCGTTGCAGTGCTGGGTGCCCCCTCCATCAGAGATGGCAGAGCTGGCTCTACTGGCACCAGCAGTCAATAGGAAGCACTGGGAGCATGTACGGGGCCACTCCTTCAGCCACTTTTACTGATTTCCCCTTTTCTGCAACTTTTTAACCAACAGTATTGCAACACCACCCATCAGAGCAGCTGCTCAAGTGGGGACTTAATCCCCTAATGATTTAATCACCCAGTCCCTGCCGCCAAGGCTGGTCACCCACCTCAGTCACTCTCCACCTATCCTGCATGGGTGTTGGGAGTCATGGGGTTGGCACCTGGGTGCTTCTGCCTTCCTGCACCCATTGTGGTACCAGCACCAAAGCTCAGGGCAGTCTGGGGTCTGCAAAACCATCTGCAGCATACTTTTGCATTTAGGGTAATACTTTTAAGGTGTTTTAGAAATATTAGTGAACCAAAACCCAAATCTGCAGTCCCCTGGGCAGTGCAGAGCTTCATTTCTCTCCTTCCTCTTCCAATTATGAAGGGCAACTGGAGCATGGACCGGAGAAAAAAGGCTGCAGAGAGCCTGTGGCAGAGTGGGTAATGCAATCTGCTGGGCTGGATACCCTCTATTTGATGTCATTTTCTGTACAAGTATGAAATGAATAGAATGGATGTAAAATACACTGCTCTGGTCTGGAAGCATTTTGCTGAGAATTAATGGCTACGTAAACCCAAGTGTAATGGAGAATTGAAGCTGAAACCTTTCTAGAGTTGCATTATAGGGACTGGAAAAAAGGGGTTTTGAATTAATTTGAGCATGGGTTTTGGTTGTCTCTTATTCTATTCTTAGTCTTGACTTTGCTTTTGCATGTTCATTTCTGGCAAACACAGAAACTGCTCCATCAGTCTTGGGCTTGCTGCACACAAGTGAAATGCTGCTTGAAAAGCTTTGGTTAACGTCAGAGCCCTGAACTTGCATTTATCCCCAAATTTCCTCCATAACTTGATACCATTTATAGAGTTCAGGCAGGCTCTGTGTGTTGACAGCACATCACCAGCACAATTTGTGTGTCAGACCCTGCAGTCCGTAGCAGCTTCTTTTGAATGCTGTTTGCAAAGTCAGAAAAAGGATTGGTTTGTGCAGAAGCTGCTCACAAAGCTGCCCCAGGATGGTGGAGAGTCACACCGCAGCAGCAGGCTTTTGTTACCTGCACGTTCACAGAGATGTGTTTGTGTTGCACCAGGGCTGATTTATTACTGAAAGAAAGGTGAGAAACCTCCTGGTGCAAGCACAGGGAAGGCGTCCAGCAATGCTGCCTTCTCTCCTCCCTCACCCTGGGTGACTGGCAGCCTTGGGAAAGGTGATTTGGAAGTTTCCTGCCTTCGTGTCTCTAGGTATAAGAGGGGATCTGAATTCCTTAGACCTGTTAGTGCAGTCTCAAAGTCCCACCAGTGTGTGTGGCATCATTTGCTGCCTGCATGGCCACTGAATTTCCCATTTACTGTGTGTGGTTCTGGAGCCCCCAACACAAGAAGGACATGGAACTGTTGGAGCCAATCCAGAGGAGGCCACCAAGATGCTGCGAGAGCTGCAGAAGCTCTGCTATGAGGACAGGCTGAGAGAGTTGGGGCTCTGCAGCCTGGAGAAGGCTGCCAGGAGACTTTGGAGTGGCCTTCCAGTATCTGAAAGAGCCTATAGGAGGGCTGGGGAGAGACTATTGACAAGGTCTTGTAATGACAGGACAAGGAGGAATGGGCTTAAACTGGCAGAGGGGAGATTGAAACTGGATGTTAGGAGGAAGTTGTTTGCAGTGAGGGTGGTAAGACACTGGCACAGGTTGCCCAGGGAGGTTGTGGCTGCTCTGTCCCTGAAGGTGTTTGAGGCCAGGTTGGATGAGGCCTTGAGCAACCTGTTCTAGTGGGAGGTGTCCCTGCCTATGGCAAGGATTAGGAACTGGATGATCTTTGAGCTCTGTTCCAACCTAAACCATTCTATGATCTCAACCCCCTGATTTTATCCCTGCTGAGAGGCTTGGTGCAGCTGGGACAGCCTTGTTGTTGAGGGTGGGCTAGAGATAGCAGCCTCTGCCCCTGCAACTGAGCTGCAGCTCTCTTCTCTTTCTGCTGCATGACCTTTAGGTTCAGTACACCTTGTACATGAAGAACATCCTGCTTGTCTCTGTGACTGAGCCTTTAAAATGCATCCCCCTCTGTTACAGATGGCAGCAGGCATTCAACACTGTCATGAGCAGTAGGTTTGGATAAGCCAAAGCCAGGTGGCCCTGCAGTGACACGGATGGGCATACTTAGTGCTAGAGTTGGCTCAGAAAACTGCTCTGAGCATCCTGCTGCCTAGTGACAGGGGTCTGGGAAGCTTTAAGGGTATTGCTGTGTTGGGTTTCCAAAGGCTCCTTGAAAGATGAGACCTGCAGCCTCCCCCTCCTTCCTCCCCAGGAACAGGAGGTGACCATCTGGTAGCAGTTTAGAGAGAGTCAGTGCTCTCAAACAGGACCATTGTGTCGTGTGAAGGAACAGGGAGCCTGCCTGCCCTGCTCCCCTAAGATTCTTACGTGTCAGACAACCCAGGAGAAGCTTTCTGTGGTTAAGCAAGCAAGCAAACGTAACCCCTGGGTTACAGAGACTGTGTGAGGGGCAGAGGATGTTTAATGGGAAGCAGTTGGGCGCTGTGGCCGTGGCAGAGCCCAAGGCTCTGGTTGTGAAGTGGGTCCCGAAGGAGGCAGCATCTGCTGCTCTTTGTTTTGGTCTCCTCCTGAGCTCTGTGCATAGAGGCTTCCTTGTGTAAGGCATCCCTGCCACTGTAACTTGGCTATTCTGTTCAAGAAGGGAAGAAAGAAGGAGCAGATGTTCCCTCATTGATCCCTCTGCTGGGTCCCACTGGATGGCTGGAGCCAGGCTGTGGAGCAGGATGAGCATGCTGAGTAGCTCCAGTTCTTCCCACCAGGACGTGTGGAGTCCTTGGGCAGCAGCCAGAGTCCTTTGTGGCATCTGGGCACCTTTGACTTAGCCAGGACCTCCAAGATTTGCCTTCTGGGAGAGGAGGCTTCAGCCATGCCATTCGTTTGTGACTTCTCTGGAGAAGTTTTGGCTGTTGCGTGAGCTGCTGGGGTTTGAACCAGACCTCTGGCCTCTTCCCAGTATGCAGGATCTCTAAAGAGCAGCTTTAACTGGTGCTGTGACCTCTAGTGCCTGACCATGGGGTGACTGGGAGGCCACAGGGGCCACACTGTGCAGACATCCCCAGCACTGCAGCACAAAAGGACATAAATACTTTGCTACTTCTCAAACCCTGTGCTTGCTTTAGGACCTTTGAACTGAGGATGAAGATGTTTTTCTTGCCCCAAAGTGCCTGTCTGGTAGGGACCACTTTTGGGTCAAGCCATTTTGGGAAGCCTCCTTCATCTGCCAGCATTAATCTGGGACTTTTTAAAGCTGGCCCAGCACAGTGGGGCAATGTTTGTATGAGGCTGAGCAAAATGCTGCTACCTTGAGAAATTTGCAAAGGTCTGGGCCCCAAATGGACACCCCAGCAAGTGATGCTCGGCCCAGGCATGAATGTGGGCAGGGGCTGGCAGGGGAAGAGGCTGCATCTGAAAGGAAGCACCTGAAGACCTCATTTTGGGGGATCTGGGGCTTTCCCTGCTGTGGGAGGGCAGCTGCTGCCTTCAGCAGCCTGAATTGTTTTGGAACTGGTTGAAAGGAAGCACATGCTGATGGCAATGTGTTGTTTTGAGCTCACACCCCACTGTGTACACACCACCACCAGAGGAAGAGAAGGAAGGGTGATGCTCAGCACCTCTGTTCCCTGCAGCTGCCTCCTACACTGGTCAACAGCTTGGATGATGCTGGTGGGGCTGGGGGAGCCCTGCTAGCACCAAAAGTCCCCTGGGAAATACCACAGTGGGGACAGTCCTGCAGCGTGGCCATCCCAGATCCTGTGCCATGCTGGGACACCTTGGCCCAGGGTGTCAGGGCCATGTGGACCTGGAGCCCCATGGAGACCTGCAGCATTAGCTACAACTGCCAGTGTGGGACCCCAGCAGCAGGGTGGGAGTGGGGTGCAGGGTCCCAGGGGGTTGCCCTGCCTTTGGCTCCTGTGGTAAGGAATGCACCAGCTTCCCTGCAGGAAGCCAGGAGGAGAGTCATCTGGGGCAGAGGCTGTTTGCTTTCCTTTCTTGGCTCTGGACAGGACAGGCTATTTTTAAGCTTTTTCTCTTTTTTTGAGAGTTGTTTTGATTCCTGGAGCCTTTCTCTTCACTGTGCATGGAGCAGGACAGATGTGATGCTGAGCAGAGGAGCTGCCGCTGTACTTGGTCCCACCAAGGACCACCACTGCTGAAGGTGGCATTCCCTTTAGGGCTGATACTCGGCAGTGTTTCCTTTGCTGTTGGGTTCTTTGGGAGCATTTACTTTCAGACTGTTCCTCCAGACACAACTGTCGTGAGGCTGCTTTGTGGAAGGGAATAAATGAAGACTGATCTGACTGGCTGGAGGAGCAAAGGATGGGTTTTAAAGGCTTGAGGTGGGCAAAACTGAGATCTCATCCATCTTGGAGCTGGCACTGCCTGCCTGGGCCATGTTCTGCACTGCTCTTCCCTGCCCAGCTCTGCTCAAGGCCAGGAAAATGCTCCCTGTGGGGTCGTCCCTTCCGCTCCCTTTGTTTTCCTGCAAAATGCAGGCTGGGCTTGACTGATGCATTGTTTTAGACTTGGAATTTTGGGGAAAAAAATAGCTAAAATGTTCTTTTCTGGATTAAGGGTTTGATGGCGAAGGAAAATGATAGAAAACTTTGTGCTCCAGCTCGATTTCGGAGACCTGAGAGCTATGGACACATGGAACAGCTCGAAAATATCGGACTTTTTTTGGATTAATTGTTCTGGGGGTGCTGAGAACTGAGACTTAGCCCCTGTGTTGGTTTGAGCTAATTGGAGAATTTGTGTGAGAAATTAGACTGCTGCCTGAGAGTGAGAAATTAAACACTATGTCCCTTCACCCAGTTTTGAATGAGAGAGAAGAAAGAAGGTTGTTTTAGAATGTTCCCAAAACATCCAGATAAGCCAGTGTGCTTGCGCAGTTCAGTCGGCTCTGGGTCGGGCAGGCTTCACCAGCTTCTTTCCTTTGTCTCTCTGCCTTTGAATTAATTCAGAGTAAAATTACTAAAACCATTCATTCCTTCCTGCCACTAATCTTTCTGACCGATCTTCAGCTTATCTGCAGCATCATCAAGTGGTGAGATAAAGCTGGGGGGAAGGGGAAAGGTGGTAGGGGGGGTTTGGTTTCCCTCTCTTGGGGATTTTGGTCTCCAGGAGGGGTGTGGTGTCTGTATTTCTATTCTACTGTATATTTCTGTAAATATCTGTTATATCTTGTAAATATTTGCTTGTATATTCGCATTGCTGTAAATATAAAGCTTCATTTATTAACTTCCAGTGTGTTTATCTGAGTTTTAGCCGGGGTTCTAAAAGGTGGGGGGGGCAGGTCACTGCAAACCCACTACATTTTTTTAATTGGCGCCCAACGTGGGGCTTGAGGTTTAATTACATCTGTTTGACTGTTAATTGATTCCTGGAAGTTAAAAATGAAGCTCATCTGGCTACTGAGTTCTGTTTTACCTTTTTTGGTTTTCTGGTTTTTGAATAGATGGCTTGTGGCAAAAATTGGTACCTACAGCCCCAGACCTGCAGTGCATGAGGTGTGCCAAGCACAGACCACAGGGCAGAGGTTGCCACAGGAGCATCTCTCCTCTGCAAGCCCTTGGTGACGTGGCTGGGAAGGCTCTGCAGGGTTCAGAAAACAGCTAAAAGGGAGGGAAAAGGTCTTCATTTTGAGTGTCTGTCCCTGAGCACAGAGGTGCTTTTGGCAGGTCACTAACGTGGAGCATCCTGGAGAAGTTTCTGGTCCCTGTAGCTCCTGTTTTGGTTGGTTTTGCAACCTGATGTTCATAGTTAGCAGTTTTGGGTATTCCCCCAAAACAGGGAAAGCAGCCCCAAGCCTGTGCCTGAACACTAACTCCTGTCTGCCTTCTCAGCTTTTCTCACTGTCTCCTTCGGGAGCCCTGGAGCTGCTGCCACGGGATGGGGCCATCGCTGTCCCCAGCCCCTGCTGCCCAGGACACAGACAGCTGGCATCTGCTGCCAGCCCTGCCTGGGGCTAGAGGGTGGCTGGTGTCAGCAGCTGCGATCTGCTGGTGGAGCAGAGCTGGGCAGGGCCACGTGGACGATCCCCCCCTGGACCCAGCCATGGCAGATGGGATGTGTCCGAGTGATGGAGGGTCCCCAGGCCTCCTGGCCTTGCCCCAGGCGGTCAGAGCAGTCCCACAGAGTAGAGTTGCTTCCCACATACATGATGGCTCTTCTCCAGCTCCATCCCAGGGCTGGGACAAGGGGAGGCTGTGCTCCAGGCTCTCCCCCTGCATCCTGTGTGATCTCAAGCCCAAGTTTTTATAGGCTAAATCTCACTGATATGATCCTGTTGATGTAAAGGATGGGTGGGCTCATTACTGATGCTTGTGCTGGGGCTGCCACCATGCTGGCTTAGCCTCACCCCATGGAGACCACCCTGGGATCCTGGGGCTGTTCCTCATCCCACCCTAAGAGTGTTTCCTGGGTGCTGTGAGGCGCAGGGGCTACGGACAGCCCGTTTTGGTGGGATCCAGCAGTGGCTCTCTGCTTTTCTTTTACCCTCCTTCCTGTGAAGTTCAATCCTTTATTTGCATCAGGCTGGCTCCCTGCTGATGGGCTTCCCAGCATCTATTTTTTAAAAGAGGTTTGGCTGACGTGGGGTGGGAAGAGCTGTGTGGAGGACACATGGATGTCCAGGTGTGAGCCAGGACATGATCAAGGAGCTACTGGCCCTCATCTGTGTGACTGGGAAAGGAGCCTCACTCTGTGGATGGAGACTCCTTTCAGCAGTGCTGTTTGCCCCCAAGCTGAGAGTCTGACACCAGTGGCTCTCAGGTTCCCTTTGACATGCTCCTAGCTCAGGAGGTCTGGGGGCTTCATTTTTATGTAGTCTGCCAACTCTGAGTGCTGAGGGGGACCTGTGTGACAAGCAGAGCCAAATGGCAGGCACTGGTCTGAGTGCCAGTCTGGGCTGCATCTGCTGCACTGCAGCTGGGAGCACAGGCACAGACCCTGTGTGGTGCTGGGGCTTGGGGCAGGCAGGATTGCTGCCTCCTCAAGTGTGAATCAGAACATCCAAGCTGATGTTGCATCCATCTCTGTCTCCTGACTGCCCTGTTGGTGAAGTGGGAATGAGGATGTTTAGATTTCAGGATGTCCCTAAGGCCTCTCAATTGGCCTCTTCCTTGTATCCGGGTCTCGTGCTGGTGTTTTCAAAACACTTCAGCCTTTGGCTTGGCTGATCTCTGGCCTTGTTTGGAAGGATTTGAGCTTCTGTGGCTGCCACCTTTGGTGCATTGCTATGGATTTGGTGATCTCCTGGGATGTTTTCCTGAGTCCAACTTGGATTTTGCTGGCAACACTTACTGGGAAGCTTGTGTTTATCTTTGCTTCCTTTGGATGTGGGAGAGAAAGGGAGGCACTAGGAGCTGGATGGCTGTCCTGGAGTCTACTGCTCTGCTGTGCTGTGATGAGACCTTCTGCTTCAGTCCAACCACGTGTGGAGTGTGGATGGGATGAAGGGCAGCACTGGGGTGGTTTCTCTTCTGGGGCTGAATTTCCTGGCTCTGGTTCCAGTTTTGTTACTGAGTTTGTAACTTGTGTGAAGAGGCAGAGCCTGGCCCTTGGTTCCCACTTGTGTTAAATGGGATTATGAACCCTCAGGTGGGGAAGCAGAAAGGAAGTTATGAGCCTCAGGCAGCATCCGTAAGCGTCTTGAGATGCTCAGGTAGGTGTTAACTAAATTCTGAACTCTCTTTGTGTTTTTCAGCTCTGAAAAGATCTTTTGAGGTCGAGGAGGTAGATCAGGCTTCGAATTCCTCCACTCCACAAAGACGGACCCCAAACCCCCTCCTTAGGTCCACTGTGTCCAGCTCCACGCAGAAGTTTCAGGAACTGGGTGCCAGGAATTTGGAGCCGTCTGCACGACATGCGGAACTCACAGGCCAAAGATCACCTAAGCCCTCTCTGAGGAGGGTGGAGCTCTCTGGACCCAAACTGCCCGAGCCGGTGTACAGAAGAACAGAAATCTCCATTGACATCCAGTCCAAGCAGGTGGAGAACTCCACCTCAGGGCTGTCGAGGTTTGGCCTCAAAAGAGCAGATGGGCTGGGGCACAAACCCCCTGAGCCCACCCCCAGGAGGACTGAGATCATCCTCGGCAAGCCCCAGGAGCCGAGTCTGCGGAGGGCGGAGGCGCCCCCCTCAAAGATCCCCGAGATGCCTCAGCGGAGAGCTGAGGTGGGCAACGCTCCCGCGCCCGACGCGCACACCAAGCGCGTGGAGATTCAGGTAGCCAAGGCTGCTGAAGTCCCAGCCCCACCAGCGCGGCAAGCGGAGAGCTCGGAGCCTCCCGTGGCCACCCAGCAGCCTCCCCAGGCAGAGCCCAAGCCACAGCCAGTGCTGATGGAGAGCCTGCCAAAGAGAGAAGAAGGTGAGTACAGCTCCGGGCAGCTGCTTGGGCGAGCTGCTGCTTGTGACCTGCCTTTGCTCCTTTCTGCAGGCTCAGAGGCCATGAGGGGACACCGAGTGCTGGGTGCTGCTCTTTCAGCTCCGGCGGTGGTGTCCTCTGAGCCTGGTGTTGGATCTGTGCTCAGCTGTGTCTGCATGCGTGGCTGTTATCCTTGGGTTTATGCTGGCTGAAGGAGCTGTCAGGTTGGGTAAAAAATGCTGTCAAGCCTGTAAGGAAATAAAAAAGAAAATGCCCAAAGCCTGGGTGCTTGCAGAAGGCAGCAATGCCATCAGCTTGGGCCCCCTGTGCAGACCCACCTACCTGTGCAGCATCTAGGAAAGCCTCTGAGGTGCTGGAAAGGTGGTGGTGGAAGCATCATTGTGGTGGTTTGTTTAGTGCTGTTGCTTGTGGCTCTGGGGCAGAAACTGCCTCTTCATTAGCAGGAGTCAGAGGTTTTTTGGCCTTGGAACCAAAGTCTAATAACTTTGTGGACCAGAGCCACTATTAAACTGGAGCCCTGGCGTGTATCAGCTCTATCTTGTTTTTAATTAATCCCATGTTAAAGCCAGCTCCCTCCCCCACCAGCTGTCATTTATTCTCCCCAAAGCTTTGGAAAGATTTTTTTTCCTCTCCTGGGCCATTAATTACTTTTCCGTTCCCCATCACCCGTGAGCTGTCTGCTGCGAGGGATGCGGTGGCCAGCTGGAGGGCACCACCTCCCCACCCTCTGCCTCTCCATGGGGCTCTGGGATGATGTGTGCTGGCCAAGCCAGGACCTGGGAGGTCCATGCCTGGCTCTGGAGCTGCACCACGTGTCCTTGTCTTGCACCACCATAGGATGACCTCCTGTTCCTGCTCCATCTCCTCTCCCTGGGGGCAGCCCTGCGGTCACACAAGGTCTGTGCACAAGGCAGGGTTTGGTGTGTGCTTGTGGTCTGAAATCCAATCGGGAGTCGGTGGAGCTGATGCTGAACTCCTAAGACTTGAGTGGATTTATTTTGCCGTGCATGTGGGTGGCTTAAACGTGGCTTCTCTGAGCAGGATTTTAAGGAGTGGATGAGCACCTCTGCCAGGTTGGTCCATCTCCAGCTGGGCATGGCTGAGCTCTAAGTCCCAGCCCAATGATGGAGTTAGGCCTGGCCCTCTCTTGTGGGCTCTCTGTCCCCAGCTGCCGTCTGTGTGGTGCCCAAGAGGCCCATCTCCTGTGGCTGGGTGCTGAGCCATGTCTTGCTGGGTTTGAGCTGCTCTGAGCTTCCCAAGCTCTGAGCTGCAGATGGTTGGGCACTTTAAGAGCAGAAGGCCATCTAAGCTGCTGAATCCCTCAGCTGCCCAGAGTGGAGGAGGGAGGGCTCTTTGCATCCCAAAAGGACTCCAGAAGCCCAGGACAGCTGCTGGGGATGAGTTTTACCCCAGAGCCCAGCTGTCTGGGGTCTGCTTTGCAGAGCCAGCCAGTCCTTGGTCCTGGTACAAAAGAGGCTTTCAGTCACTTGTTTGGCTTTATGGAATTTATGCCTCTGAGAAGAGCCAGGAGACAAAGTCAATAAGGGCAGGGAGAGCTCTAGCTCCATCTCCCTCCCTGTGGGCATGGACGTACAGCCCAGAGTCGCTGCCAGAGCCTGTGCCCCCTGCCCAGTCACCTCCGACCTCCTCCATTGCCATGACTTGAGGTTTCCCTGGGCTGCTTTTGTGCAGGACCCCCTGTCAAGAGTGCTTCTCCTTCTGCTTTACGATACCCACACGGGTGTGATGCTGGCTGGGTGGGTGGCATCTCTCCTTGTTGCTGCTGTAAGCACACAAAGGACTTGGGGAGGCTGAGCAGAGACCTTCAGGGTTCCCTGCAGGTGAGTGTAAGCACATTGCTAGTGTTCACCAGCTCCACTGCAGCTCTGACCTCACCACTACCTCCCAAGTGAAAGTGTTGGCTCCCTGATATCTGTAGCAGAGACAACCTAAGGCATGAAGTCCTGCTCACTCTCACTGCTCCCAGGGTTTGCAGCACCTGAGAGAGGCTGCTGTGGCACTGGATGCCACTAGATCCCGTTGCTTGGTGGCTCTCCAGTGCAAACAGCTGAGCAGGGGATGCAGGCAGCTGCCTCCAGCTGCCCTCAGCCCTGTGCTGGAACTTGCCTTTCCCCAGCTGCCAGGGCTCAGCTGCCTTGTCTTTAACCCCTTGTCCCACTGCCAGAGGTATGCAGGAGAGCGTGTTGTGCAGGAAGAGGCCGGTGGAAGGAGAGGGCAATCGCTGCGAGCTTGGCAGTTCAGACAAACCGCAAAGGAAAGGATTAATTACAGCACTGAGCTTCATTAGGCTGTCATGGCTGGTGGCGTGGGCTGGGCCTGCTCTGGAGCCATGGTTCTCAAGGTGGGAGCAGGGCAGGAGGTGTCTTCATGGAGCAGAAGAGCAAGAAATATTCCTCCTCTCGGAGTCCTTTTCGTGTCCTCCTGCATGCCCCAGGGAGCTTTGGCTGTTCTCCCATGGGTCTGATGTTGAGATGGAGCAGTGGTGACAGGGACATGAGTGCACATCATGGGTGTGATGTGCCACTGCACCAGCAGGATGGCAATGTTGGACTTTGTGCTGGTGCTCCCTAGCTGGGACAAGGAAATGTGATGGGATGGCTGGGCAGAACTGCTACAGCTGGAGTCATCCCGAGCAATCTGAGCAGAACTGGGCAGCAGGTATAGGCAAGGGGAGGATGTGCAAAGGGCAGGAAGATGCAGATATGTGCTGAGGAGCATAATTTAGCACTAGACTTGGTAGAGTTGAGTAATGGTTGGACTTGATGGTCTGGAAATGATTCTGTGGTGCTGTAAGAGGCACAAACAATTGAGAATAAAAATAAAGGTGAGGGGAAGTGCAGGATGGCATCTAGAGAGCAAAGCAGTTCACCCTTTTCATTCTTTTTTTTTTTTCCCAGCCTTGGACTCCTATTGAAAGCTTTTCCTTTAGAACTTGCTCTTTTAGAGGCTCCCTTAGACCTGAACCAAAATTAAAAAGGAAAAGAAAAATAGCCTAAAAAGAGAAAGCTTTCAGCTTCCTTCAGCTCCTTGCAAAGGCTGAAAGCCAGCCTGGGAAAGCTGGGAAAGCTGTGGTGGGGATGCAGCCTGGTGTCCCCTGCAGCCAGCCCCTAGCCTGCATCCTGCTGTGGACACCCAGAGATGGAGAAACAAAACCACCCCAGCCTTGGGGTGACTCTCTTGTGCTGTCCTGCCCAGCGTGGGGCTGGGCTGGTGGATGGAGCTGGGAGTTGGACAACTCCTGACCAGTGACGCTCCTTGCAGCGAAGAGGAGCTGCGGTGAGTAATGGTTTCCAGCTCCCCAAGCTGTGCTGCAGTTCAGCTCTGCCCAGGGAGGAAAGCTGGAGGGAAACATCTCCAGAGCAGCTGACAGGCTGGGGCTGGGCTGGGGGCAGGCTCTGCTTTGTTGTTGTTATTTGTAAGGGGAAGTGTTTACAGCCTGTGACACCGAGTGGAGGGGGAACACAGAGCCTCAGTTTGTGAGTTCAGGTGCCAAAAATTACATAATCTGGAAAAATGGAGATCTGCAGAGCCAGTGATTTGGAATGAAGGAGTGGGAGTGTGTGTGGGAGAGATGAGTGTGTCTCGTGAGCTGGGACACCACGGGCATGGCCTCCTGCCCCCTCTGAGAGGGCAGCAGTGGGGCTGGGCATCGCCTCCTGTCCCATTCCCACTGTGCCCTCAGTCCCTGGCTCTACAGGGACAATCACAGAGAGAATTCCTTTGTGCTGTTAGTGGTCCCTGAGGGCCTGTAGGAAAATCACTGATCTCTCCAGTGGAGATGCATTATGCAGAGGAATAGTTTCCCACAGGAAATGTCAGGATTCCCACTTCCCCTGACTTCTTCATGTGGTTTGAGACCAGGAGAGAGTGAACCGTTGGATGCTGAGTTGCAGAGTCCTCCTGGTCCTGGGCTTAACAGCCTGACAAGTCTCTTCCATTGCTAGGTTGGGTCTGTGCATCAATGTCATTGCTTGCAGGAAGCATCTAAGGCTGAATGTCTCTGCAAAGGTCAGAGCCTCCTCTTCCAGGCAGAAGGTGATTATCTACGTGATAGCTGCATGAGGCTGCAGCCTCCTGGGGTTGTTGTGTGGTGTAAGTCCTGTGCATCTGCAGCACTCTGCACCTCCATGCACCCAAACTGGGGCAGCCACTGCCTTCCAGGCAGCCCTGGGGCAGAGGGGCCTTTGCTGGGCTAAGAAACACAGGTGAGCACTTCAGCCTGCCCTTGGGTTTGCTACGGATAAGTGACACTGGAAGGGGATGGGAGATGGAACTTGAGCTGTGGGTGGCATGTAGGAACCAGACCCCAGAGTTTCCCTGTTTATCTTGTGGGATCTGCATGTCTGGAGCCCATGGCAGTTGTGCTGGGGAACATGCTCCCCGCCCAGCAACTCCTTTGGCATCCTCAAGCTTTCTCACATTTGGGGTAATCATCCTACAGGCTGATAAGGCAAATAAAATCTGTTATCTCGAGCAAGATAAAACAAAGAGTTTGCTTTGATCTCCTGCAGTAAGGCCTGGCCTCTCGTTTTGTGACTTCTCTGCGGTCTGCTGGGGGAGGGAAGTGATGGCAATGGTGATGAACTCTGTAGTTAAAGAAATCCTTTTCTTCTAAGTTATTTCTAGACCTCTGTCCCTGCTTGAGCTGTTTCTGTTGGCCAGTAGTTGAAGGGACCGCATAGGCTGGATGCGGTGCCAGCTCTATAAACTGTGTTGAGGGGACCTGAGGAACTGAATTGAGAGGATAGAGAGATAACTTTGTTTGGAGAAGATCAAACATTGCAGTAAGCAGAAAACCATAACTTGATAGCAAGCCAGTTGTGTGCTTTACTCCTTCAGCAAACAAACAGCCACTTCTGTATTGTCCAAGATGCAGTGACAAAGCTGAAGTGAACGTGGCTATAAATGGAAGAAGCAGCTGGGCTTGGATTGCAGCCTGTGCTCAGGCTACTTTGGGCCCAATTTTTCTTACATCTGTTACAGGTTTTGAAGGAGGGGCTTGGGGGGGAGGGCTGCTTTCCTTCACGTTTGTTGAATTTGGGCCATTCATTTTCTTGGTCTTCCCTGCGTTAGAAGTTCCCTGAGTTTCTGCAGGGTCACACACGTCAGAGTTTCCCTCTCCTAAATTATTTTGCTGTATCTTGGCATGAGGATGGGGCCAGGCATATTGAGAGACAAAGCTGGTCAGAAAGGGCTGGTCCCAAAGTTTTTTGCAAACAACATAGCTTTGCAGATTCTTAGGTGTTTCTGAAAAGCAAATAATTTGTACAGGCCATCTGAGGTGGCTGTGCCAGCATGAGGACTTTTGGCTGCTTGGCTGCTCCTTGGCTTGTATTGTCTGCAGTTTCTTCTGGGTGGAAGAAGTGGGTTGGGGTTTGTGTAGCAGAGGCAGTTTGTACAGCAGAGAGGGTGAAATGAAGCATCTTTCAACAGCTTCAAGTTCAAAGATTGTTGATGCTCAAGCAAGTATGACCATACCCTTGGATTTATGTTTAGCTTTTCAACCCAAGAGACAGTGTCCAGATGACATCTGAGCTGGGTGGTCTTACCAGCCCCTGGGTGTTCTCTGAATTCTGGGTCTGCAGAGGCTTTCCATGCTGCAGCTTTAGTGTGGTCCCTGGGTAGTGCTTCCAGAGGGGTTCAAAAATACTTTGTGAGAGCTCAGCACCTACCTTCTTTTGTGTCTTTGGGAGTTCAACCTTTGTTCATCTCCAAGCAACACTTTTGCAGAGAGTGATCCCAATGGAATCCTTGCACATGGCTTCATCCATATGTACTGCATTTCACCCTGTCTCACCTGAGATGTCTGCATTTGAGCTAATCATCTGGATGTCTCCTTTAGCCTGGTGTGAATTGTGTCCTCAAAGGGTTTATGGTTCTCTACTGAATGTAAAGAGGGCCTCCAGTTCAGCTGGAGATGCCTTCATTTGGGCAAGTCAAATTTGACCTGCCTATGTTATTTTCAGAGTAAACCGACAGAGGTGAAAAGAGATGTTGCAAGAGGACAGAACTGGGCAAGCCACTAATCCCTTGTTATCACCAGTGCTTGAGAGCCCCCTGCAAACCTGGTGCCCTTGTGTCAAGTTCTGCAGCCAGGTCACTGTGGACTATCATTTCCTTAAGTACACAGGTCAGGCTGTCCTTGATGCTTAGCAGTAGCACTGTAATCATTTATGATGGCTCTGTATTCTTCCCTCTCCTGTTCGTGGAGCAGGTCAGAGATTCCTTCTCTGTCTTAAAGAAAAGCTAAGTTTGGGGAGATCTTGGAGAGGGAGATTAGATAGGAATCCCAAAAGGTATGGTGAGGGCAGTGATAGAAGTTAATGGTACCTAAGCTCTTGAAAGCAGCTTTCTCAGTACAGCTGTGTGGTAGCTCACAAGTCTTCAACTGGGCATTGCTTTCAACTCCAGTGTGACTACACCTGGGGCATGTTTCATGTGTGATGGTAGATCTGGAGGGACATCACAGCCCCTCCTTGTCCTTGCTGCCTCTGCTTGTGTTTGTTTTCCCTGTGTGTTATGAGTCTGGATGGGAACTTTTGTTTATTTTGCTTATTATTTGCTCTCTCTGGGAGGGTATCCTGTGTTCTGCTGCTGGTGGTGGTGTCCTCTGAGCCCTTCTCTGCTGCCGTGGTGCATGGAACTCCAGGATGAGTCCCTGGTTACAGTCTCTGGAGCTGTGAATGCCCAGGCCCATTGGTTGCTGTTCTCCATTGCACACTTGGTGTACTTGGGGAGTTTGTGGGCAGCTCCCACAGAAGTTCAAGGACTGGGAGGCAGAAGAACACTGAGAAGATGACAAAAGGTTGGATGGGCTGTGAGGCTGGTCAGGGTCCTGTCTTTGCTGTTCACTCATTGTTCTCAGTAAATCCCTCTACCTGCTTCAGTTTCTACTTTGTAAGGAGGAGCTGGTGAACATCAAGATGCCTGGGGCTCAGACCTTGCATTGAGTCCTTTCTTCTTTGAAGTTCAGCTGATGAGAAGGGAAGTACTGGTCCAGGTTGCAGAGGTGCAGTGGGGTCCTGCAGGATGGGAGAAGCTGTCCTGGCCAGCTTGCTGGAGTAGATCTACAAAGAGAGAGGTCCTCAGCTACCCAGGAGGAGAGAGAGGCTATCAGATGGTTTCTGTTTTAGAACCTTCTCCAGCCTACTCTGCTCTTGAATCTGCTTTCTCCTAAATCTGGAAAACCTGTGGTTTGGAGGGGAAATGAAGATTTGGAAGGCAAGCTTTGGATGTGTGGGGAGCAGATGTGGGGATGAGTGCTGCCTGCTGATTTATGAGTGATGGAGACTGCTAACACTGAAGGAGGTGGAACAGGCACTGGCAGGGTGTCTGAATGCTCTTTGCCTCATGTCCTCTTCCCCAGCTTCCATCTTGTGCAGATAGGAAGGAGATGGAGATTACCTTGGACTTGTCCAGCTTTGTCCTAGGAGAAAGGAATAGGTCTGAGCAGCTTTTCTGATAAAACATGATTGTTTGGACAAACTCTGGCTGAACTCGCTTCCTCCTGCAGCCCAATGTGCAGATAAATGGGGTGGAAGTAGGAGGCCAAGTTCACAGGCTGTTGTGGCCCTCCCTGGGGTCACCCCACCCCCAAGATCCCCTATTCACCCATTTTGATGGCCTTGGAAAAGTTGAGAGGATGCAGTTGAGTGCTGAAGGTGATGCCCAAGCTTTAGGTGGTTCAGTGCTCTGAAATATGGAGGAGACCCTGATAATGCAGCACATCAGTGCTGGGAGCAGGGAGATGTGGGTGGTCCTGGAGGACAGCATTAGATCCATCATGGTTCATCTGCAGAGGATGGACCTTGGAGGGCTGTTGCCTTGTGGGCTATGGGAGGTGAATTTTCTGCAGCTTTGCTTTCTCCAAGCCTGGCAGTCCTGGGAGTATGGTGGCTGGGCAGAGCTGTGCCTTAGGGAGATTCCTGTTTGGACTAGAAATGATGAGACAAGCAGGACTTGGGGGGGGGGATGTGGCCACAGGAGTGCTGTTATCGTGCTCTGTGTGGCTACTGTTGAGGTCTCCAGGATCCATTGTGGAGTCAGATGAAATCTGAAATCCTGCCATAAGCTGATGTTCCTCCCACCATCCCTCAGGGTCCTCCTTGCCCGACTTTGTGTAGTAAATAAAAGTTTATTTACAGCCCAGGAGCACAAGCCCTGAGGTTGGGAGGTGAAGGGTTCCTGTGGGGCCTTGGAGGAGCTCTGGCGTTTCCTCTCTGCTTTGTGGCTTGACTTCCTGGGCAGAAAACTCTTCCAAAGGAGACACTGTGGGTGGGAGCTTAGTGAAGCAAAAGCCTCTGCACGGGCCCTGGGGCTTGGCTTTGTTTCCCTGTAGCAAGGCCATGTGTCCATGCATGGCACCTGGGGAAGGAAACCTGAGAGGAGGTGACCAGGGTTCACATCTGACACATGGGCTGGAGCAGCCAGATGATGGGCTGCCCATTTGTGGGACAGGCTGTCTGTGGGATGGCCACCTGAAGAGCAAGCACACCAAAGCCATCATCTGGGCTCCACTGACAGAGCAAAGCTCAGTTGCAGGCTGCAGGAGCATGGGGAGACACCACTGTGGCTTTCTGCTGGGGAGCGGTGCTGCATCCCTTGTGAGGGACACTGAGCTTCTGCTTTTCCTTCTCGTTTTTAAACAGGCAAAATTAATTTTCCCCTTGTATTGCCTGGGGCAGCATGCATCTTTCTGCGCTGCAGCAGCGGAGACTGGACTGCATTTGCAAAGTGACTTTTCCCTGGACAGAGCCCCTCCTCTCCTTTCACACTTCCAGCTGCCAGGCTGGGTTTTAAAACAGCTCGCACCAAAGCTGAAAATATTTGAGGGGCAGAGCAATGCCTTGCAGGAAATGGCTTAAGCTTCCTGCTCCCAAGATGGTGCGAGTGTTAAAACAGAACCGGAGAAATATTAGACATCCTACATCCGGCACGGCAGAGGAGCATGACCCTGGGGTGATGGGACAGAGAGGCTGGACCCCCCTGCTGCCTGCTCTTGGCAGCTGCTGGCAGGATGAGGGGCCCTGCCTGTGGCCCCCCTCAGCCCCGACTTTGTAGTGAAGAAAAAAAAAAAAAAAGAAAAGGCAAATAGTTGCCTGCTCTGCAGGGCTTTGCTGTGGTTTGGTTTCGTGGGAAACGTGTGGGGAGAGCTGGGCAAAGGTGGGGCTCAGCGTGTCAGCAGAAGAGGGCAGTTGGGAAAGCACTGGTGTGGATGAAATGTTTGTCTGCCACCTTCCAGCCCAAAGGGGAAGGCAAAAGTCTAAAGCAGATGATCAGGGTCTGAGTCGATTCTGTTTGTTTGGGGCTGGAGCGGGACCTTCCGCATCTGTCAGCAGAACCCACATTGGCTTAATCAGAGGCAGCTTAATTCCAGCTTTCCCCTCTCCGTGCTGGCTGAGCACCATCTACCTGGCCAGGCAGGGAATAGCAGCTGGCTGTCCGTCTGTCCGCGATGGATCATGGTATCATAGACTCGTATAAGAGTCCTTTAAAGCTCATCTAGTCCCACCCCCTCTGCACTGAGCAGATCAGATTGCTTACAGCCTCATCCAGCCTGACCAGTTCCAGAGATGGAGCATCTGCTACCTCTCTGGGCAGCCTGGGCCAATGTTTCACCACCCTCAATGTGCAATGTTGCTTCCTTAAATGCACAAGGGCAGAAAAGAAATCAGAATATTTGTGTGTAGGCAGTGTGTGGAAGGACAGGAATGGTTCTGTGGAACTCTTTGTTGGAGCTCTCTCATGGGTGTCACATCTTCAGATGTAATTCAGCTTGCTGGAGATTACTGCATCACTATAGAAAACTCCTCCAATGCCCAGTTTGTTGGGTGGAGCATGGAGGTTTAGGTAATTTTACTGAAAATTGGCTAAAACATACCTACATTGTGGCTGGGAGCCCACAGTGCTGCAGGGATGAGGTGGGAGCTGCAGTGAGAGCAGGCAAGGTATGGTTCAGAGCTTTTCTCTGCAGCATCTTTGGCTGCTCTCAGCTCACTTGCACTGATTTCCTCCTAACAGGCATTGAAAATCATAACATTGCTCACAATGAAAGAAAAATGAGACTTGTTATGCCTGTGCTAGGACCTGAATTGCTTTGGGAGGTGTTGTTCCAGCTCCAGAAGCAGGGTGTGTGGGTGCTGTCCTGGGTGGCTTTACCATGAATGGAGCATTATGCTGTGCTCCAAACTTCTCCCTCCCTGCCCTTCCTCTTTGACCCCTTCTTTTCCTGTACTATTTCACGTGGGGTGGTGAGAGCCTTGGGCTGCTCTGCGGGGGCAAAGATCAGGAGGGAGTAGGTGCTAGGCTCAGCCAGCAGCTCTGTGCGTGGAGAGGTGGGGGAGGCAACTTGCTGATGCTCACCTTTCACCACAGCTCATAACCCCACTAAAGCCCGAGCGGCACAGCCCTTGGGGCTAGGGATTTGGCTCTGTACTCTCTGTTTGTTTTCCCAGGTTTTTCCATGGGATGCTTTTCCCCGGGAAAGTTTTTGGCTGACAAACTTGGAGGAGAGAAGATGAAGCTGATTAAAATCCCAGAAGTAGTTGCAGCTGGCTGAAAGCTGTGTGAGCAGCCCTGTGATACATCAGCGGTGCCCACTGCTCTTGCCCAACCTGCTGGGGCTGGTTAAAGCTTGGAGGGGGGTGAGGCAGCCCTGAGCCAGGCACTGCTCCATGCAGGCTGGGGATTTGGGGTGCAGGAGTGGAGGGCTGGGCTGGATGGGCTGTGCTGGGGCTGAAGGACCTGAGGGGAAGTTGCTGTGATTGTGATTTGCCTTGGAGCCATCACCGTTTGCCACGTGGCTGCAACACTGTGCAGGGAACAGGAGAGTGATCACACAGAGCAGTGGTGGGGTGAAGAAGCTTTGCTATCCAAGTTGAGCTGGGTTAAAACCCACCCAGAGCAAAACCTCATGGATGGGATCAGTGAAGCAGATATCTGGGCAGCATCCTGGGGTCCCTGGGGCTCTCTGTGTGCTTGGGCAGGGAGGAATTCACTAGCAAAGGAACCATTCTTCCACAGAAGTGTCCTGCAGCCCTTCAGGCTAGTCAGCATGGCCAGCGTCTGCTGAGCAGCTGTGGTGAAGCTGTGGGTCTGCAGGAAGGAGCAAATGCTGCTGTGTAAACCGCTGTGCTCTTGATTTATTTTTCTTCTCCTTGTTGCTGACCTCCAGGGTCCTCCTCCCAGCCCTTCCCTCCCTGTGACTGCAGGCCAGTGTGTCCCCGCACAGGACGCCTCCTCCTTCCCACGGCTCTCGCAGAGGGATGCAGAGCCCTGGGGCTGCAACGGTGGGAGAGGCATGGAAAAGTTTGGGAAGAGCCTGGAAAGGCCTCATTGACAGACTCTGTTCAGGGCAGGGGGCAGTGCTCGTCTGGCCGGACCGCAGGTCCATAGGGAGGCCAAAGCTGATTGCTCAGCTTGTCTTAAATCTGGAATAAATGGGCAATTTGGGGGCCCAGCATGGAGTTTTAGCAAGTTTCTGTGAGACCTGGGACCTGCCTTGCCCTGACACTGTGTGCACTGCCCCGCAGGGCATGGAGTGGTGTGAGCGAGGACATCCATCCGGCATTGGGTGGAGTGGGGCTGCACTGGACCTGCCCACGTCCCCTCAGGTCTAAACCCAACACCCAGCCTTTGCCCTGGAAAGGCTAAAGACCAAGAGAGCTTGGCCTGGGCAACCTGTCAGGGCTTGGTGCTCCTTGGTCCTCAAATACAGAACGTGTGAGGTGAAAAGAAGCAAGCAGATGTTTTCATGCTTTGCCTTAGCATCTCTGTTCCTTGTGTCTTAGGCTGTCCCTGTTTTGCTAGTCTTGTCACCCCAGAAGGCTGTTAAAGGGGTTAGTGTAAGGATGCTTTCCAGAAGCTCTGGGATTTGTGTGTTGGGGCTGTAGGAAGTCTGGTGAGGTGTGACTGTTGGTTCCTGTTCACTGGCACACAGGGGGTGCTGAGCTGTGTGGGGATTTTGACTCTTCTGGTAGACACAGCAATACTTGGTGCACTTTTCCTGCTCACAGGGACCCCTTGCTGGAGCGGGGTGCTTCATGCATCATTTGGTTGGAAGTCTTGCCAGCAAATAGGGTACCAGGGCCATAAGAGACCCCGGGAGCATTGTGGTGGCTTCAGCTCCCAGCCCTTCTCTCCAGCTGGGTTTTTTCCTTAAATTCCCTCCCTTTGCATGGTGGAGCTGATCTGTAATGGGGGTTGAATGGCCCCGAGTGGTCAGGATGTGACTTGGTTTCCCTTGGTGAGGTTGGAAGCACAACTGGTTTCCCCACTGCTCTTCATCTTTCTCTCCAGCCCTTGTCTGGAGTCTGTTCTTAGAGCCTGCAGAGATGCTTTTCCCTCAGGACAAAAAGCAAGACTGATGGCTGATGCCCCAAGAGTGCTCCTGGTGTGGTGGGGATGTGAGGGGACAAGAGGGAGCCCTCAGAGACACACTGCAGTTGGCAGTGCTCTGTGCTCTTGGCTGCAAGAGGGTGTCAGAAACAAGAGCTGTATCCAGCAGAACGGAAACCCTCAAAGGCAGCAGGGCCTGTGACCTTTCTGAGGCTGCAGCTCCAAGCCATTGCCCTTATCTGCAGACCGCAGCCTGGGGCGGAAGGCAGCTGGGGGCAGCTCTGAGCATCTCAGGCTGTTGTGCTTTCTGCAGTGATGGGTCTCAGCTGGGTGGCTGCTTCTCCTGCCCATGTTGACACAAGGGTTTTGGAAGCTGGTGGGGAGTGTAGCACCTGGTGCCTCGCTGCCTTCCCCACTCAGGAACTGTCTTGCTGTTGGGGTGGTGCTGGGTGAAGATGTCCAATGTGAGTATTTTGGACCTGAGGTAGAAGCTTGCATGGTGCACCCAGCACCATCAGCAGCTGCACCCAAACCCCAGCTGTCCTTCAGCAGAGTTTGGCTTGCCCCAGCTTGCCCAAGTCCTGCTGCTGCTGGGAGCAGGCAGGGGCTGGGCCAGGTGTGTCCCCTTGATGTTTGGGTGTGGACAGAGGAAGAAGCACTTGCTGGGAGAGCCTTTTCCAGGAGATCACTGTGCTCAGACTGTGGGCCATCATGTGCCTGTTCCCCTGCTCTGCTGTTTTTTAATGCCTCTAGGTATAAAAAAAGGGACTTGGAAGTACTACTGCAGCTTCTGTCATGTCGTGATGGAGCCATCACAGGCAGGGCTCATGTCACAGCTTCATGTGGCCAGCTTGGTAGTTAATTTGCTGCAGACACTTCTGTGCTCAGTAGGAAGAGAGGTGTTGCTGGTTAGGAGATCAGTCCCAGATCTGCCACCTCACCTTCCCTATTCCTCTCTCCAGCAGTTAGGCAGCTTGAATCCATCCAGCCCCTCATCCAACCTCCTCCATGAGCTACAGGATGTCCTGCGAGATTAGTGAGCCCTTGACTAAGGCTTTCTGAGCTTGATGGAGGCTGAGCAGACCCCAGAGGGCTCCCGTGCTGGGGGAAGAGCCTGCTGCCAAGTTGTAGGAGGAATTCCCACGTTCCTGTTCCTTTCTGCTGGCTGCCAGACACTCGTCCTGTGCGCGAAAGCTGACGTGTTTGGTTTGAGTTAACCTTTGCTCAAAGGAGTGCCTGACAGAGATCTTTTACTTTTGGTTTCTGGGTGCAAATTCACAATTGGGTGATAGTTTTGTATGCACAACACGGTTCTGTGGTGGGAAAAGCTGGAGGAGAGACAGAGAGACACTTGAGTAGGGTGAAGTCCTTTACAGCAGGAACTGAGAGCCTGCAGAGAGGTTACCCTTCCTTCCTGTTCTAACCAGGCCCCCACGCCAGGCTTTAGGTGCCAGCCAGACCTTGCCATTTCAGAAGAAACAAAAAGGCAGCCCCATAGGATGTGGGATTTCTCACGCCTGCAGTGGCTTCAGGTCCTACCCAGACCTTTCCCTGCTGGCAGCAAGTGTGTCTGACTCCAGCAGTGAGGGGTGATGGAGTTTGAGGGAAGGGAAATGTTCTTGTGCATTGCTTCGTTTCATGCCTACAGCAGAAGGCACAGCTGACAGTAGGATTTTCTGCCCTGGACTCTCTTTGTATTCTCTGGTTTGTCTTCTTGGTGACACATAATCACAGCAGCACTACTCAGTTCTGTCAAAGTGTTGTGTGGCTACCTCTGTGTCTTAAGTATGGGGATGACCTGGTTTAAGGAACCTGAAAAATCACCCAAACCTCATGTCCAAGCTCTCAAACTTGGGCAAAGAAAAGAGGAGAAAATACACAGGTGCTGGAACTGCCTCCATTGATTTTCTAGGGGCATCAGTCATGTCCCACATGTGAGATCAGCAGGAAGGGTACAGAGCGTGTAGAAACCAAGGAAAGAGAAGCTGAGATGCTTGAAATCTCATCCTGAGGTTTTAGGACATCACATTGTTCTAACATGCTAAAGGTGCTCCAGCAAATTCCTTCTTGATTTGGACCACAGTATTTGCTAGTTGACCACTTGTGTTTGCAGAGCCACAGTGGCCTGCAGAGGGACTTTGCCCCAAGTGTTGCTTGGTGGCTACTCACTACAGTGAGGTGATCTCTGTCCTCAAGAGATCACTGAGTGCTTTGCCCTGGAGATGGACAGCCCACCAATGTCAGCTCCACTCACTGTGAGCAGATGTGCCTATCCTGAACCTGGCAATGAGCTAGGAGAAGTTGCCCTGGTAGAGGTCAGCTGCACGGCAGGGCAGCGCATGGCCTCCAGAAAGCTGGAATGAAGTCTCCAACGTGATAGGATTTGGTTCTAATTAAACAGGCGCCTGTGTAGGTGACCTCGGGGTGCTCCTCCCAGCAGGCAGCCTCATAGGGGTGGGGAGAGGCTGTTGATGGAGTGAGGCACTTGGCTGGGGGTGTTGCTTTGGAGTGGGCTTGCAGGGGGGCCCTGGGGAAGCAGAATGGAGAGGCTGAACCTTACAAGTGTTTGCTGTTCCACTACCAGCAATTCACTCCCGGAGCTGGAAAGCCTGGGGGGAACAGCAGAGGCAGGAGGAAATCTGAAGTCTTTATTGCTGTGAACACACAAAAACCAGAGCTTGTGACCCACTGAAGAACAGGAATTGGAGTAACTGTCCCCAAAATAACAAGCTGCTGATTCTAAGAAGTGCAATCAGGCTGGGGGCGGTGGAGTGGGTTATGACCGGGGCCATAACCCCGCAGGCTTTTTTGTTGTGGTTGTTTTTTTTCTAGCTATCTATGTAAATCTGTCCTTCCCCATTAGTGCCTGCTCTCAGCACTCCCTGAAATTTGCCCCAGAATTCCATCTTGGTGCAATTTAGGATACGCCGCAGCCTGCCCCGGGAACATCTGCTCTGTGCGCATCGGGCGATATTAATCACCGCCTGAGCGCGGCCAAGCGCCAAACGGCGCAGCCCTCCCACCTCCCCCCGCCCTGCAACTGGAGCTTCTTTCCATCTTCCAGCAAGAAAATTCGCCCAGCAGCCCGGGCAGGCGGTGATCTGGCAGGAACCACCGCTGTGTGGGATGAAGAACGCCCTTCAGTGGGCCAGGAGACCCTGCGCTCCTCTGACCTCTTGAAATCCCTGCGGTGTTTGAAGCTATTTTCTGGTGCTCCTCACCTTCGGAATCCGCAGCCGTTCCTGCTGCGTCTGCAACTGCTCCCTCTCCTCCCCACCACCCCCCGCATTTTGTGCTGAGGCTGCTGTTGTTTTGGGTGTAAATGCTGCTCCCTGTTTCCAGGAAGGTGAACACCCCTCCCTTGCCCTGCTTTGCTGCAGAGATACCAAAGTGCTTCGCGGAGCAGGGGGAGATGTTTCTGGTTGGCAGATGGAGGAGCGGCGCTGCCGAGAAGTGCGTGTGAATCTGCTCCTCGGAGGGCGCTTGTGCTTTTGCTCCAGGACACTCAGAGGCTTCTTTCAGTGTTGGGCGAGGAGCAGACAGGACTGGCACAGGGAATGTTTTTGTTCCCCTTTTCCTCGGGTGACCACACTCCAGACAGTGGTTGGAGCCCCATTGCCACCGCGCTGCTCGCATTGCCCCCAAAGGAGAGCCTGCCTCCAGTTTGTCCCAAGGCCCCCGCTTTGTGGCTGAGCTTAAAAATCCCCAAAACAGCAACAAAACAATTTTAAAAGGGGAAAAAACAAAACAAAACAAACAAACACCCAAACTCCATCTCGAGTGCCCCCAGCGCCTTCACCACCGAGGCAGCCCCAGCACGGCTGCATGGGAGGGTCGGGGGAGGAGGGGAGAGAACTTTTGTGTGGTGCCTTTGATGTTGGAAGCTTCTACCCGCGTTACCCCGGGAGAAACTCGAGTGCTTTTCATGTCTGGTGGTGAGAGAGGCAGAGAGCCAGGAGGGATTTGCTTTGCGAGACCTTTACGGCGGGAACTGAGCAAAACTTGTCAGAGGCAGGGGGGAAGTCGCTGGGGCAGCAGCTGCGCTGGGTGCTGAAGCATCCTTGGCTCTTGCAGACGCGGGGCAGCTTTGGCCTCCTCGGAATCCTCGGCTGAGTAAGTCGCTGCGTGAGCTCTTCTCCAGCCTCGGGGAGTGAAAAGCGATGGCAAGGGCTGTGCCGGGATCTCCGGAGCCCTGCTGGGGGGAGCTGTGTGTTGCTCGGAAGCTGGAGCTCTGGCCACACAGTGAGCACAAGGGAGGTTGAAGGGTAAGGAAGGGAAAAAAAGAGCAGTGGCCTAGCAAGGGGGAGATATCCCAGGACACGATGCAGGCATTGGTGCAGGGGAACCTTCGTCAGGGCCTGTGCTAAGGGAGAAGGCAGAGCTCAGCTGTGCTGCCCCTTGGGTTCACCCTGGGAACGGATATGCTGGGCTGTGCCACAGCACAGGGGCTGGAGCAGGAGAGGGGAGTCACAGCTGCCAGGTCCTGGGGGTGAAACAGGGTGGCACTAACCCCAGTGTGATGCAGGCAATGGGGACTCGCTGGGGTGTCAGCTGCCAGCAGGCTGGGACCCTGCTGCCCTACAGTGAAAATGGACCCTGGTTGCTGGTGATGCCAGACAAGGGTGAGACTGGTGCTTGTGAAAGGGTCTGGACAGACTTTGGGAGCCCTGCCCCAAGCTGGAAGGGCCCAGATTGGTTTTCTGCATCTACGTGGGCAGTAGGAAGAGGCTGCTGCAGCTTTGCCTGCCTGGCTGGGTGGCCTTTGCTGGCTGCTCTGGAGATGCTCTTGCTTTACTTCCCCTGGAAAATGTATCTCTGTAGCATTATGAGGTGCATGTCTGATGACGCAAGGGAGGGCTGACAGCCCGTGGTCATGTCCTTGTTTCCTGCTCTGGAAGTTGGTTGTGAACTCATAGGGAGGGAACCTCCTGGTGTTCGATGGCTCCTTGTCCTGATGAACAGTAGGGAAGACCCTCCTGAGTCCCCGTGGGTGCTGGTGGGTGATGCAGGGCACCATGCCAGTGGGGCAGTGGGAGAATCCTCTTCCCAAAACTTTTCTATAGCCATGCCCATGTGGGAGGTGTTTCTCAAAAGCAGGCTCCTGCTCTCCACTCCTCTCCTGCACACATTGCATCTCCCAAATCTGAGCCACAGCCTGTGCCCGGGGTGTGTGTCCCTGCCTGTGTCCCAGAGGGGTGACTTCAGGGTGTGCACGCTGAGCTCTGGGGATGCCCTGCACCCCCCAAAAGACAGGGCAGGGGGATGAAGATGAGGATGCCCAGATGCCTGCCAGGGGAGGTCTGAGGCTCCCAGGGTGGGGAGATGTTGAGGCTCTCACCCTGGGGGCAGCGGTCTGGGCTGTGCTTGCCACTGGCCGTGCTCAGCATCGCCACGGGTGCACACGCGTGGGACAGCTCTGGAGAAGCGAGCCTCTCTTCCCCCGCCCCGAGAGCCTCTCCCTGGCTTTTCTCTTTAATTGGTTCTTTTGAACCGGCCCCGGCCAACC
>VWZI01017378.1:269477-280188 GCA_013396835.1 Psilopogon haemacephalus | reverse complement strand
TATTTTTTTTTAAATCCCCTTTTCTTTTCCTCTTTTTTTTTTTTTCCTTTCTTTTCCCCCTTCTCCTTTTCTCTCTTTCTTCTCCTTTCCTTTCCCTCATCTCTTCTCCTTTTATTTCTTCCTCTTTCTTCTCCTTTTCCCCCTCTTTGCTCTTTTCCTCCTCTTTGCTCCTCTTCTTTACCCCCTTTCTTTCTCCTTTATCCCCTTTCTTCTCCTTTTCTTTACCTCCTTTCTTCTCCTTGTTTCTTTTTTGCACCCTGATGGTGGTGAAACATGGATAAGTGACACGGTGGGAACCCTCTCGACCTGCAAAGTGCAGGGTTTTTTCTCCTGTGCCTGAGTGCAGCAGAGGCTGGGGGATGCTGGGCATGGGTAGCCCAGGCTGTGTGTGGGGTGTGCCTGCAGGAATCCTTCATTTGCTACAAGGGGCAATGGAAAAAGAAATGTATATCTATAAAGATATCTGTATTTTCCTGCTTGGGATTTTAAGGGAATGCCGTTATTTTTTTGAGATGTGCTTTGGAGCCATGCACAGCAGGAAAAAGGGATGCCTGTGGAGGCAGAAGGCAAACAGGTTTTGATAAAAAATATTTACCTCAGTGCTCTTCTTAGGTGCTGCAATTCACTCTGTTGCATTTTCATTCACGTCAAGTCACAGCCCTCGCCCTGAGAGGAACATCGAGGTGCTGGAGGGTGTCCAGAGAAGGGCAGCAAAGCTGGTGGAAGGTCTAGAGCATGTCTTGTGAGGAGCGGCTGAGGGAACTGAGGTTGTTTAGCCTGGAGGAAAGGAAGCTCAGAGGAGACCTCATTGCTCTGTGCAACTCCCTGAAAGAAGCTTGGAGCTGCATGGGGGTCAATCTCTTCTCCCAAGGAACAAGTGATGGGACAAGTGTAAGTGGTCTTAAATTGTGCCAGGAGAGGTTTAGGTTGGACATTAGGAACAAGTTCTTCCTCAAAAGGGTTGACAAGCCCTGGAATGAGCTGTCCATGGGGGTCACCATTCCTGGAGGGATTAAAAGCCCTGTAGTGTGGTACTGAGGGACATGCTTTAGTGGTAACTTGGCACTGTTGGGTTGATGGTTGGACTCAATGATCTTAAAGGTCTTTGCAACCTAAATGTTTCTTTATTTCTATGATTTTTCCCTTGTGTCCCCATGACCTGCTGTCACCTGGCACTTTTATGCCCCCTGGAGTCAGCTGAGACTGGGTTGTCTGCTCCTGCCTGTGCTGCGACCTGCTGGTGCTGCCTGCAGGCAGCCTCTGCACCGGAAAGCCTTCATGCCAGAGGATTTCAGACCAGGCTTTTTATATCCATCCCTGGTGTGACCACACTTCAGTCAGGAAAGAAGCATCCGGGATGGATCTGGGCTGACGTATTTGGGGCCCAGACTATCTCTGGCTCTGTGAGGACAGATCAGGGCCAGGGGAGCAGCTGAACTCCAAAGGGGCCAACATTGCTTCCTCATGCTGCAGCTTGGAGCGTACACTGAGCTGTTTATGATAGGGTTTCTCAGAGATTTCATAGTTTAGGGTCAGAGGGCACTGACAGCGTTGGATCTGCCCTTCCATAAATCACAGGTCACTCCATCTCTTCCCTAAACCCTTCTTTGGAGCTGCAGATGTCAAGCCCTCCTTGAGCTGAGCAGCCACACGCCCTGCATGGTGTGCTGGGCTCGCTCCCACTGCTTGCAGGAGTGAGCTTGAGTGAACATAGAGACCAGCGTAGCACAGGAACATCCTCCTATAGCAGCAGGCAAGTTTTGGGTTAAATATCTCTCATATGAAGAAAGTTGCTTGATTTCAGTGAATTCTGACTGCTTTGGTGGTGAATGTGGCAGATGGAGCCGAGCAGTTGTGTAGTCTCAGGGTGGGAAGAGATTTAAACCACTGTGGGAGATGTGCTGGGTGAGGACCCTGGGTTCCCTGGTGCTAACAGCTGGTTTGGCTGAATTCCCCTGTGAGATAGGTGGGTCTGGGTGGGTGATGGAAGATTTGCATGTGCAGGCAATGCTCGGTTGAGTTTTGTTTTTGAGGTAAGTGGTGGCCCAGGCACCATCCTCTTAAAAAAACCCAAACAAAACAGATGAGTTACAATTCCATGCGAACCCCGAAGTGCCATGCCCCATCCCAGTGTGATTCCAGATTGCAGGATACAGCATCCAGGAGGAGTACAGCTGCCTAGGGTGTGTGTGCCCTGCCACAGCCCTGCTGCATGGGTATCCTGAGTGCAGATAAGGACATGTCAGGATAGCAAAAAAAAACCCCAAACCTGTTTGGAGCACAGGGAAGACTTGGTAGCCCTGGGAGATGTGATTCCTTCTGTAGCTGTAGTTGAAAGCAAAATGCTGGTGGGGCTTGTGGGTAGCTGTGTGGTGGTGTAGCGAATGTGTTTGACCTCACAGCTGCTAAGGACATGCATTCTTGCTAGTATATACTGGCCATGGCTCAAGGTACGCAGAGCTCTAATGGCTCGGTGGCTAATAACCCTTCAGCGGCGGTTCCTGGACACCTCTCCGTGGGGAATCCAGACTTCCCCTCTCTGAGCAGGCTGGAATTTTTATAGCCTGTGGTTTTAAATGCTGTGATTTCCGTATGCTTGTGATGCTGCATCAGCCCATGTGCCCGAGTGCCGGCTGGGAGATGAAGGCAGAGGCAGTTCAGCTGCATCCACAGTGGGTGTGAGCACTGTCTGCTTCCCAGCAGCATCCCTGGCTTTGTTCCCTGTGTCCCTATCCTTGGAGGCAAGAGACAGAGTTCTGTTATTAACAACTTGAAGCTCTCTGGCTCGTCCTCATCGTCTCAATGCATGGTCCCCAAAATGCTGGCTGGTGTCAGGATGCTCATGGGTCCCTCCCTGTACCTCGCCATTGCTATTGGTGCAGCCAAGCATCACCCCGTGGAAACTGTGCCCTGGTGCTTTCTCCAGTCCCTGATCAACCCCATGGCAACAGATGCTGAGGCCAGGCTGCTCTGGGGGTGCTTTGTGGCCATCAGATCTTGCCAGACTGAAGTGTTTGTGTCCCCCCATGTCCTGTTGCAGGGACACTGCCTGGCTCCAGCAGCTTCCACCCGCCTCTCTCTTTTTCACAACCTTGTGGAAAAGTGATTTCTCTCCCCATTTCCTGGCTCGCTCTCAAGTTGGGTTAACACTTGCCATGGATGAAAAACTGGAGGGGCCTCATCAAGCAGTGCTGTAAAAGCCACATTTTCCTTGGGAATCGGATTAAGGCCCCTTCTCCTGTGCCGGCTGGATGCGGGTGACATGAAGTCTCTCTTTGTCCTGGGCTGTATTTCTGGCCCAGCTGCAGTGTGTTAACCCTTTCTCACTCCACACAGTGCTGATGATGAATGGCTCTTTGCTAAGCAACAGGAACTTTTTGCAGGGGCCCTCTGGACTGTGTCCTTCCCCTGCATAGCGGTGGGCTGAAGCCTTGGTGCTCGAGTAGGGCACCATACTGGCATGTACTTGGGAGAGGGGCCTGCCCTGAGCTTCTTTCTGCTGCCTTTGGCGTTTTTTATCTCTCATTACCCTAATTAACTGGTGGAAGGAAGTACTAGTCCTGTACTGTGCCATGGACTCCTCTCCATGCTGGGGCAGCCTCCTGCTGCCTGAGTGGCACAGAGGGACATAAGTGGGAGAGAGAGGGGACAAAAGAGTGAGTGCAGAGGCCAAGCCAGCTGGCAAGAACGGGAGAGTTGCTTGTGTGCTCCTTGGAGAGCAATGATCGTGTCTGTGGTGCTTGCTGTGGCACCAGTGCCCAGCTGGAGACTAGTGCCCAGCCAGACGCTGGCACTGGGCTGGGGGCAGGAGCATGCTCTTGGTAGGAGAGCTGGAGGACTTCATTACCAGCCAGCAGCAGGGTGCTTGAAGGCACAAAGTGCCCGAGCAGCTCCAGGGAAGCTCTTGTCTCCCTTGCCTGGAGTCTTAGGGGGAAGCTTGTTTGGTATTGATGCAAAAGCCAAATGGCAGCAAAGTGTCCCTTTCTGGTGGCCCAGCAGATCTGGCAGAGGCACTCATCACTGGCTCCCTGCAGTGCGGATCCTGTGCTGTTATCCCAGCGGCTCCAGATAAGAGCAGAGCAGGGATTTCCTCATGGGAGTCCTGGACCATGTCAAAGTGACTCCAGGAGGAGCTCGCTGGACCTCCTGACAGCGGCTGGCTTGCAGACCACAGGTCTGTGTTCTCCCCATCTGCCTCTGCTCTGCCCCAAGGCTGATGGAGAGATGCCATCATCTCCTAGATCTGACCTCAGGAGCAGATGGGGACCGAGCAGGACTCAAGCTGGGAGCTGTGGGGAAGCAAAGCATTTCCCTGCCCACCTCCTCCTCCCCCCCCCCATCCTCCTGACCTTTCCCCATCAAAATACAAAGCTCTATTCTTTGTAGAAAAGCACCTCCATCAGAGGGGACAGCTGGGCTGCAAGCCGCTTGCTGGGGCTGGGTTGCTATTAATTAAGCTGCAGGAGACAGCTCAGCAGCTTGAATGGAGTTTTCCTTCTTTTCAAGGTTAGGGTGCCCTAAATTCTTTCTTCTTTACATCCAAAGGGAACTGATAGGTTTAAAAGGGGGAGCACACAAAGGACAGAGAAGGGCCCTTTGTGCACAGCTTGTACAGACGCATATCCATTGTGCTGCTGGCCCTGAGCAGGCGAGTGCAGAGGGTCTGCAGGGACCCTTCAGTGCCCAATTTGCAGCTTGGTTTGTAGTGCCCAGGGATGATACTGCCTGGGCAGCACTGGAGCATCCCCTTGCCACTGCCTCAGCATTTTCCCACCTACAGAGGAGCTGCCAGTGTGGGCTGAAATAGAGTTTTTGAAGTACTTGTGCAATTTGCTTGAGCTGCAGAGTGTCTGGAACTGGTTTATTTTACCAAAGTCATCTTTGCCCCTTGCTGCTGAGTCCCTTTTGACTGTGCTGCTGGTGGTGAGAGAAACAGGAGGCAGTCCTGGACATCTGTGAGGTGCTCCTTGATGTGTCAGACCCATGGATGATGCCTCTGTCCATCCCTCTCTACAGAGCAGGATGCAGGGTTTGGTGGGGCAGACTCTGCGATGCTGTCAGGGTAGAGTCCAGTGGGTTTTGCTCTACACTTTTGAGGTTGATTTGTGCTTTGTAGCAGGCTGTGGGTATCTGGGGAGCGGAGGAGGAGAGATGAGGATTGCTCCTGCAGAAAAGGCAGCAGCTGAAGGAGTAAGGTGCATTTCCTTGCCAGGGCTGAGCGGTGCCATCTGCAGAGCTGTCCTGGTGGATCTTGAGCCGCAGTGTTCTGGTGCCAAGTCAGACTGATCCCTGCTGAGCAGAGCCTGTGCTCGGAGCTGTGGCGTGGGGGGAGTTGCCTGTAAGATGCTGATGGAGCTGGCATGTCAGTGGCTGAACGCCTGCAAGGGTGGGGAGGGTGGGATTGGGAGGAAGTTTTTCCTGGCTTTTTCCAAGCAGTTGTGACCCTGAGTGGCTTTCTAGCAAAGCCCATTCCCTTCCTGAGAGTGACAGACTGCTCAAGGCCAGCAGTCTCCTGCCTTCCCCACTCAAGTGTGCAGATGCTGCAGATTCTCTGCAGAAGAAAAGTGCCATAGGCTGCTGCAGGGGCACTGCTGGGATGCGACACCGGGAAGTGAGGCACAGCCTCCCTGGGGAGTGGTTGTCATGCTGGGAAGTGAGGCACAGCCTCCCTGGGGAGCGAGTGACTCACACCAAGGACACGCTGCCAGCTGCGTGTGCTGGCTGATGGCAGCATGTGCAATAATTTCTTCCTTCCTTCCTTCCCTCCTGGAGAATGGGAATGGGCTGGAGGTGCCCCCAGCTTTCAGTGCAGTGGGAATGGGAGCAGTCCTGGTGGTGCCACGTGTAACATGGCTTCAGAAAACAGGCTGTGTTCAGTGCTGCTGCCAGGCTCTGCTGTCATACCATGCTGTCATGTCCTGCTCCTGGCCAGGACATGGAGAGGTTGCCGGTGGCTGCTCCCAGTGCTGACTCAGGCTGTCCCTGCTCTGCATGATGGAGCCTGCAGGGCCCCAGAGATGCTCCTGGCAGTGCCTGCATCCCATGGTACCTGCTGCTCCACTGCTGTCTAAGGAGGTTTAAGCCCCCAAGTAACTCCTTTTATGAAGGACCTGGTGTGATACCTGCAGAGATGTCTCTTTGGCATGGGCTGCTCAGAGAAGCCTAGCTCGAAGGAAAAATAAACAGCATAATGTATAGGCTTGAGAACGCAGTACAGTCAGAAGGGAAGAAGGCTCCTTCTGTAGCTCCTAACATTGCAAACCTTCTGGAGAGTTAAGGAGGGACCATGGTGGGTACCTGCCAGAGCCCTTCCTGGGTGGTAACACCTGCAGACCTGCAGCCAGGCTCTTAGAAAAGTGTTTGGGTTGGTTTTAGATGTTCCTGGCAATGGTGAGTCCTTTCTGCTCCTACTAGAAGTAGTGATGTCTCTTCCAGTGTTTAAATTACATTTGCACCTTGTGGCCTTCAAGCCCACGTCCTTTTCTTGGTCATGCTGCCTTCCACTGAGATTTCTGGGTGTGCTTTTCATTCTGCTATTGATCTGAGATTATAAATACAGCTGGCAGGATTTCCAGCTGTCCATCGAGGTCGCTGGGGGCTTGCAGGTGGTCAAGAGTGCTGCACTAATAAAAGAAGAAAAATGATTTCCTAAGCCCTAACAGTGCACTTCAACTGGAGACTCGTGTGGCACTAGAAATGTCCCTTCAGCATTCCTGTGACAGCTGTCCTCCTCACACTCCCTGTGCTGAAGGGCTTTGATGTTTTCTTAGAGCTGGGCAGAGGCATGTTTGTTGGCTGCTGTGCAGGTCTCCCCCACAGGCCGATGGGTCCTGGTGAAGCTGTTTTTGTTTGCAGCGCTTGGTTGATCCTCAACACTGGGGATCTGTGGTTGGAGTTGGCCAAGGGCAGAGTGTTGCCTGGTGTGGGGGAGAGCTGTGGTGCTGCTGGGGCAGAGCACAGCTGATGTGGCTGGGGAGCAGCTCTGCTGTTGAGCAGTTTTCTGGTGGAAGGACAAGTGGTTGGGATTTCCCCCCAAACTCGGGTACCAAAGTACCACTGGTGATGGTGCTGCTTGCCAGCCTGTCCTGAGTATCACTGCTGGACCTCCAGTGGACTACTGTCCCCACTGAGCCCTGCCAGCCCTGTGCTAGCATGGGGCCTCATCCCCACTGCCCTGTGCAGTGTGACCATGACATGGGGACCTTCCTGACTATTTCAGATTAGTTGCAAGACCAAGAACTGGATCTGTAGTCAGTTCAGACCCTTTGGTATGACTTGCAGCGGCAAGAGGTCCTTTCTAGAATTGCTCCTCACTCTGATTATTAAGTTTTGTTTAAGAGAAGAGCAATGACTTTGTGATTTTAAAACTCTGAGTAGGGGATTTGGATCCAGTTCTTGGCTCTGCAGTAAGTTTTCTGTGTGACCCTGGGCAAGTAATTTAATCCTTCTCTGTTCATGTGCACCGTCGGGGTAAAGCTGTTTCCTTCCTCTGCTGGTCGGTTGGTTGGTCCTTGCCTGTTTGCAGAGCAAGCTCTTGCAGCCTGAAACGAGTACAGCAGGACCTCACTCTCCTTTCAGGAACAGAGAGCTGCTCTGCAAAAACAAATCCCTCTGTGAGTTCCTTTGTGCAAAACCACCTGAGAGCCTTCAGGAGGACAAGCAGGGTTACGACAGCCTGATGAACTTACTTGCTTTGAGGCCAAGGATGCCACTTTATTGTCCTTCTGAGCTGCATGCTCCCCCACATCAGGTTTGTTCCTAGGAAGGATGAGACAGGAGTTAAACCAAAATATTTTCTACAGATTAATCTGAAAGCCAACTTGTAGGCAGTGTGAGCTCCCATCCTGCTCATGTGACATCCCACTCTGCTCCAGACAGCTGTGCAGAGCTTCAGTGACCAAAGGGGGAACTTTTCTATTGTGGTGGGGTTTTTTTTACCCCTCATAGGAAAGACCAAAACACATCTGTGGTTCAGTGTGGAAGAAATAACTCTGAGGAGGGAGGTGTTGGTTCACGTGGGCCAGCACCCTGTGCTCACCCTTCTGCTGCCTGTCTGGGTTTGGGTGAGCGACCTCCATGCTGGATGGGGTTAATAACCTGCACAGCCTCACAGATTTGGTGAATTTCTTGGCTGGGACATGAAGGGTGGATTGCACCTGCAAGGCCCATGTGCACCTGAGCTCACTGAATCTCAGAATGGCTTGGGTTGGAAGGGACCTTAAGGTCATCTAGTTCCAGGACCTCTGCTATGGGCAGGGGCACCCTCCACTAGACCAGGATGCTCCAAGCACCATCTCATGTGACCTTCCAGGGATGGGGCCTCCACAGGATCCCCTCCTTATTCCCCACACAAGCAGAGCACCTGAGTGAGCACTCTGGAGCCAGGATGACCTCTTTCCAGCTCTGCTCTCCAGCTCTGCTCTTGCCTTTTCCTAGCAAACACAAGGCTGGAGGGACCCAGCTGCTACTCGGGCAAGCCCAGTTTGGCATCTAGCATTGGATTTTCCTGGAGATTAGGAAGATTAAAACACTAATGCTTACTGATAGGGGTTAAAGCTTTATTAAGTCATAAAAAGTGGTGTAATCCAGCAGAAAGCTGTGCACAGCTGCAGCGTAAGCAGATTGAGGCTGAGTTTCCTGCCTGGGAGCTGGGGTGGGGGTTTCTCAGAAATGGCTGTTTGTGGCACTTACTGAAGAGGGGGGACATGAGTCTTGCCCCCCTGAGCGTGCATTGTTTCCAGGGCAGCCCAAACCAGCCTTGCTGGGCATCAGGGATGCTCCCAGCCCAGCCCGTGTGGCTGCACTGGGTGTTCAGGAAGGGAAGAAACAAGGTGACAGCCACATGAGAGCCATGGGCTGGTGTCCCGGAAGGGAAGAAGGAAGGTGACAGCCATGTGAGAGCCACGAGTGGTGATGGGGCAGGGCAGGGCTGCAGTGCTGCTGGTGGAAGCCAGAGGGATTTGGCTCTGGAGCCAGGAGTCTGAGAGTGGCCAGTGATGCTCATACCAGGTCAAAAAGGATGGACAAATATTAGCCCCTGGCTTAGTGGCAGCAGTGGGAAATGGAGTCCTTGGGTGCTGAGACTGCGAACTGTGCATCTTAACCCTTTCATTGCCTGCAGACCTCTCTCTGGGAGTGCACATCTGCTGCTCTGTATCAGCCATGGTGAGGCACTCATCATCCCCTAGTGCTGGGCACTGGTGAGCCTACATCTCGAACAGGGGGTTCAGTTTTGGACCCCTCACTACAAGAAGAACATTGAGGTGCTGGGTTGTGTCCTGAGAAGAAGCTGGTGAAGAGTCTGGAGCACAGGTCTTACAAGGAGTGGCTGAGGGAACTGGGGTTGTTGAGCCTGGAGGCTAAGGGGAGACCTTGCTCTCTACAGCTCCCTGAAAGGAGGTTGCAGTGAGGTGGAGATTGGTTTCTTTTCCCAGGCAACAAGCAATAGGACAAGAGGAAAGGAGCTCAGGTTGTTCCAGGGGAGATTTAGATTGGACATTAGGAAAAATGTCTTTCCCAAAAGGGTTGTCAAGCCCTGGAACAGGCTACCCAGGGAAGTGGCAGAGTCCCCATACCTGGAGGGATGTGAAAGATGTAGATGTGCTGCTGAGGACCATGGCTTAGTGGCAGTGTTTGGCTAATGGCTGGATTTGATGATCTTAAAAGTTCTCTTCCAACCAGAAGGGTTCTGTGATTCTCTGTTTTTCCTGCATTAGAAAGCTGGATAGGTGAAAGCAACTTCAGAACCGGGGGTCCAAAATAAGGCAGGTTGGCTTTGAAGAGGAGAGCTCCTTCTGCTCCTGGCCATGCAGCCATTGCTGGGCTCTCTGTGCCTGCTGCCCAGAGCCTCCTTCACCATCAGACTGCACCACAATGGCTTTGACCCACACTAGGAGAGGCCAGGACCTTATGTGGCTGGTGGGAACAGGGCCCCCACCATCACTGCTTGCCTCCTGCAGCTGGGGCCCTTGGTGGGAGAGGTGGTGGTGAAGCTCTGCTGATCAAGATACAGGAGGCAGGAAGACCTTGTGGAGACAGATAATAACTTTATTCAGCTTAAGTGACATGATTTTAGCAAGCAGCCAGCAGGCTGTGGGTGTAGGCTGCTGTCTGGTCCCCAGCGGATGTGAGATGTGGCCCAGGGGTCTGCCAGCAGCTGCAGAGCAAAGTGAGCCCACGGTCAGCAGCGTCAGCACTCACCGGAGACTGGCCCCGGGCTGTGCCGGGAGGGTTTCAGGGTGCTTGAAAGCAGAAGGTAAGTTCTGGGGATGAGGATGGGGAAGTGCTCCTGGCCCTTCAGCCCTGAAGCACTGGAGTGGGGGCTAGGGTCTGCCGATATGGGGGGGGGTCTGCTGATGGGGGTGTGCTGGGGCTGCCCTTCCTCTCCCGTGGAAGACCTCAACACCGACGCCCCTGCACCTCCTACGTGGGCCCGGGAGCGAGGGCCAGGGTGGGTCGTGCTGCTGTGCGTCCTCCCCGAACCTCTCCTCCTTTTTACTCCTCCGAGCCCTCCTCCACCCCGCGCCGCACACACACATCCCAGCCCGGGAAGGGCTGGGGGATGGAAACCACCCTGGGGCGAAGCAAACTTCCCGGGAAGAGAGGCTCCATCCCCCCGGGAAGAGGCTCCAGCCCCCCGGGCCGGGCTGGAGGGGCGGAGGGCGGTGGGGGAGGAGGAGGCAGGGTGGTGGGGGAGGAGGAGGAGGAAGGG
>VWZI01017378.1:234139-269133 GCA_013396835.1 Psilopogon haemacephalus | reverse complement strand
CTTGGTAGAAAAAGAAGGAAGAACCTCCCCATAAGCCAAAAGGAAAAAAAAAAAAGGGGGTGGGGGGGTGTAGGGGAAGAAGAATTAAGAAAACCAACTGGGGACAAAGAAGCTAAAGTAATAAACCCCATCCCTGAGCACTGAGTACCCCTGTACCTCGGGGTGCTGCAGCCAGCAGAAGGCAGAACTCGGCCAGGCATGGGAGGTCACCCTGGGCTGGCAGCACGGTGGCCCTGGGCACACGCAGTCGAGCCGAGTGGCCGTGCCCAGGTGCCCGTGCGGGGCTGGGGTGGGATGCGTTCGTCCTGCAAGGCATTTTGGCCAAGCTGAGTTTGCAGAGCGCTGCCTGCCTCTTTGTTTTCAGAGCACAGAGCTCCACAGAGAAGGGTGACAGGGCTGAGGGGTACATTCTCTTGGCCAGGGGTTGGGAAGGGTCCCCACGACCCTCCTGTGCCTCGACCTTCCAGTGCCTTCTCGTCCAGGGTGGATATGGGACTGGGAAGGGATCCCCTCCCCAGATCCACCAGACACTCAGCTGTTTTGGGGGTCCTTGGACACTCCTGAGCAAAGGCAGTGGTGGTTTTTGCTGCGTGGCTGACGGAGTAGTTGTTGCTGGCTTTGGTCCCTCTGTGGTGGGGTTGTCCCCAGTGTGGCAGGGCTGGCCTCGGGGTCAGATCCTGCACCACCTCTGGGGAGAGCTGCCTGCTGAGGAAGACAAGGAGACCTTTGGGGCTGCGGGGACATAGACATCCATGTGCCCAAGGCTTGAGACTCGGTGTGTGAGAAAGAGGCAGACAAGACTTGGGGTTGTTTGTGATCATCTGCTTGCTTTTAAACTTGTGTGGGCAGACGAGAGGGGAGCAGCACAACTCTTTGCAGGTCTCTGTAAGTGGTTTAGAGCTTATGCCTCACGTGGTTGGAGAGTTGAGGAGGTAGGACTGCGGGCTGCTGGCCCTCTGCAAGGGCTAACATGTGTGAGCTGGGGGCAGGCAGCATTTGGCCTTGCACTGTGCCTGGGCTATGCCGAGGTGGCACAAAGACTTGTGCCAGAGCTCACAGGCAGCTCTTGAGGCTGAGTCCAGGTGGAACTGGCTGCATGGTTTGACCTCTAGGGTGAATTTGCTGCATCACAGATGAGAAGCACCCATGACCAGGGTCTGTAGCAGCTGGAGGGTTAAACTAGGAAGGGAAGCAGCAACAGAGCATCCATCTCTTGTAAATGAAAGAGCAAACCAGGAGTGAGCTGTAGAGGACCATTTCCGGAGTGGGGAGGGGGAAGCATGCAGCGAGCAAGGACGGAAGTGGCTGAGCTGCTTGTGGCTTGTGCCCGTGGCTTGGCACTGTGGCCCTGTCCCGTCACCTATCAAAGTGCTTGCTCCAGAGCAGGAATCACTGCCTCCTCTCTTGATCTCTGAAAATGGATTTATCTCCCTGGGTGAGCAGAAGACCACGAGCCTTGGAGCATGTTGCACGCTCAGGAGGTACCTGGCTGCCTCTCTGACAGCTCTTGGGTGGGTTTGGTCTAACAAACGTCCTCTGCTATTCCTATGTCCTATCTTTTGGCACCCGAGTGGAAACTGACAATGAAACAGAATTGGTTGGTAGGTGAACCTGGGCTGGCAGCCAGCCTGAAACCATAGCCTGGTGGCCAGTTATGTCAGGGACAGGCTCCAGCTCAGGCCTGGCTGTGCCAGCTGTGCACAGATGATTGCAACTGAATAATAGAAACATCTTTTAGTTACAGTTTGGTGGTGCAGGGTGTTTTGCTATGGCTCTGCTCACCAGGCTGAGCCCTTTTCTGGGTTGCCCTCTGCCTGGTTTTGGACCAGACTGTGCCTTGCTTTCTCTGCTGCCCATGCACACCTGTGAGACCAACACAGACCTGCTGCATTCAGCACTTGGGGGTCCCATGGTGGCTCTGACCAGTCAAGCAGCAGTACCTGGGCCATGCTGGCTTTGTGTCCAGCCCTAGCTCTGCTGCCTCCCTCCCAGCTTCTCCTGTCCCCTCAGAAAGGGAAGCTGTGGCTTTTCCATCTCCTCAGTGTGTTGGATCTAATTCCATAGTCACCAGCTTGATGTGTGAAGGGCAGGCCCCCCAGAGAGAGCACATGCTGCAGTCCCACTGTGCAGCTCTAGTTAAGGAGGATCTGTAAATTCACTCTGGTTCTGAAAATGTCCCTGTTACACCTACAGGCACAACTCTGCAGGACTGCTGCTCCCACAAATGGAGAGGTTATTAGGTCTATGCTGCTCCCTTGAAAGCATGTGTGGGTGCTCAGCTGCCTGGGAAGCAGTTGTGTTTTCACCAGTTTCCTGTTGTGAATATTCTCTCAGTGTTCACATGAACCCATCCAGCACATGGAAGCCCACAGCATTTCCAGTCTCTGCTGTTTGGAGGGAAGGGGAGCTGTGTGTACCACCCCGTCCTGCTCTTCTCAGTGCTTGTAGTTTGGCAGAACTGGCTGCAGAATCACCCAAAGAATCCCTGCATCTGAGGGGTGCTTCTTTGCTTCACCCAGCATTGATTTCACGTCCACCTGTACAGTGTGTGGATGGTTTGAGTCAGGTGATGGGTGTCGGTGGCAGAGGTCCAGCCTCCTGACCCTTCCAGCAGCAGATCCATGACCAGCCCCACTCCAGGATCAGCTCTGCCCCCCTTGATCGCTGGCATCCCACTACCTGTGCATTGCAGGAGTGGAGCATAGAGCTGCTGGATCTAGCTGGGAGCTGGGGTACACAGGACATTCACAGTTCAGTTTGCTTGGGAGTTTTGCAGCCTTTGTGTACCTGCAGTGGAATCACCAGACTCTTACAGATCCCTTTCCCAAGTCCTGGATGGGAACTGCCTGCCCTGAGCTTCAGGATTTTGGCCAAGGCCACGATTTGCATCCCCTGCCTGCATCCGTCCCGGCTCATTGCAGCTGTGTGGCATCAGTGCAGAATTCCCAAGGCCTCCTTTGCTGGCAGAGCCCATCCCACAGCTGCCTGTGCACAGCATCCAGCTGGCTGGAGGAGCTGGGGGCTTCCCGAGGGGCTCCCCGGGACTCCCCTCCCCGCAGGGTGCCTTTCATCTGCTGCTTCGCAGATGTTGGGCTTGGCTCCTGCCTGGTGTGCAGCGGTTACCACGCAACATCTCCGAGTCTTTGGCAGAACCAACTTTGGAGCAGCTGTCCTGAGTCAGCCTAGCGCCCAGGCAGGAGCCCTGGGGCCCTTCCTGCTCGGTGCACTGCTGCCCTGAGAGTATCACCGTCTTCTCTGCTCACGTGGAGAGGGTTTCCCTCGCAGAGGAGATCAATGTGTGGCCCAAGCACATGTTCCCGGTGCTTCCTGCTTACCCAGGAAGATGCAAACCCGAGGGAGCTGCAGGCTCTGGGCTCTCTGCCCCAGCAGCCAAGCGAGCCATGCCCTTCCCCAGCCTCCCTCCCTGCGGGCAGGACAAGCAGCTGCGTTAGGTGGCTGTGGTGGGTTGAGGTGGCACTGGTGAGGCCGTGGTGGGTTGAGGTGTGATCTTCACAGGATCTTGCTCTTGCAAGGTACTCAGTGGCAATCAGCAACCTCTGATAGTACAAGGAGTTTATTTATCCATCCCTCCTTGCAGCGCTTGGGATGTGTCTTTCTTGGGATGTGTCTTTCTCCTCTCGGTGCAAATGGAGAAACTCTGCAGGAGTTCAAGCTGCTGCATGGCCCCGGGCTGCTGAGGGCAGTAGCATATTTTCCACTTAATTGAACCTTTTTTTTCCCCTCTCTAGTGATACATAGGGATTTTTTTTTCTGCTTTTGGCCTCACCATTTTGGACCAGGGCTAATGTGGGACCTGTGCCGAGATGTTGGGCACGCTGGGTTTACAAGGGGCAGCATGGCAGGATGTTGCCAGCTGTGCCAGCCTGGGTGTGTGCCCTAGGAGGAGCTTGTTGCTGCTGTGTGTGTGAGCTGGACTATGTTTGCTCTCCAGTAGCAGTGTGAATAACGCTGGGCTGGGCTGAGGGTTAGGAAAAACTCTTCCAAGTGGCCCGACAGCCTTTGGGATCAGATCTGGGTATGCATTTTCCTGTTTTTATATTTTTTTTTTCTGCTTAGGCAGTGGAAGGTTGCTGTGCTCGCAGGGAGTGAGTGCTGTCGCCTTGCAATCCCTGGCAGGCTCTGCTTTGATGCTGCTTCTGTGGCTCCTGCCCTTCACTGCATGAGAAAGGATGGTGGGCTTGAGCTTGGAGGAGCTTGGACCAACCACAATCCCTGGGATCAGACAAATCCCTTTGGAGGGAGGGAGAGAAAAACAGGCAGCACTTCATCAGAGGGCTGGAGTGACAATGGAGTGTGATGAGCTGAGAGCTGTTTGAAAGAATGAGGATGAGGCTTATGCAATAAATCCTTTGCAGTATTGTTAAGTGTTGCGAAAAGCTAACAAAAATGAAATGCTTAGGCTGGTGGTCACAGGGACCTGGGCACTGATCAGCAGCAGCCTGGGCTGGGCAGAGCTCTCAGAAGTGTGTTTTCCTAAAACCTCCCTCCCTGTGTCTGTATCAGAGGAACTTGTCCTGTGCAGCTTCTAAGAACCAGGCTGATCTTGTGCATGGTCTCTGTCTTTGGAGTGTTTGCTATATATCCACTGTGGGTGAGGTGGAACAGCTGGGACTGGGTGGGAGAAGATCCTCTGATGGCACATCAAGGGCAGTTTGTCCTTCCCAGTAGATGTTCCTGCCTGGTTCCCAGGAGGAAATGGATGGTTCCTCAGTTTAGGTTACAAAGGAGTTAAATGAGGCAGTAGGTGCACATTTGCATGCTTTGCTAATCTGGCACCGTCTCTGCAGGAAGCTGAAGGCTTTGGGTTCCTCAGGCAGATACTGGCAGAATTAGAGCGGGATGGCAAAGCTGCGGGGGTGCTGTCTGGCAGGACACGTTTTGATGCAGGCGTGTTGGGGTTTGTGCTTGCTGCAAGCTGAGGCCAGCAGCTCCTGCACTGAGTCAGCTGGAGCTCAGCAGGGCACGTGCCAGGAGATGCCAAGGACTTCCCTGCAAAGCCTCCCAGTTCCTCAAAATGTGGCCGTGAGGCATGCACAGAGCGATGTGTGTAGTGCTGTAATTAGGGAGCAGTGGGCAGGCTCTACAAGGCTGTAATGGCAGTGCCAGGGCACAGGGCTGTGTTCTGAAAAGCCTTCACCACTCGCCGAGTGAGCTCCCAGGCCTCTGCTGAGGACTTGTGGGGTGCTGGCTCCTGCTCTGCGGTGGCAGAGCAGCTGCTGGTGGGACCTGCTGTGTCTCCTCTTCTCCCGGTGTAGCAGCCTGGCTTTGCCGTGGCAGGCTTGCTAATGTGGGCAGAGAAGGGCAATCCCAAATGGAATGTAACTGCAGGTGAAGGAAGGTCCTTACATGCCTCCTTCCGGAGCCCCCACGCCTGCTTTGTTCCCTGCTTCAGATGCAACAGGCAACTCCTTTCATACCCTGCCGGGAGCAGCATCCTGCTGTGCTCGGCACCGCCTGGCACCCCTGACCAGCCTCTCTCTGCCTCTGCAGGTCCAGAAGCAGTGCCCAGCCAGGCAGCCGGCATGACGGACGCTCCGCGGGATGCCGGCCCCAAGCAGGCGGCGCCGCCGCGGCCGGAGAAGCCAGCTGCAGACTTCGGCTACGTGGGGATCGACGCCATCCTGGAGCAGATGAGGAGGAAAGCCATGAAGCAGGGCTTCGAGTTCAACATCATGGTCGTGGGTGAGTTCTTCCCCTGCACCAGCTGCCCACAACGTGCTCGGCGAGTTGTTCTTGTTCTTCTGTGGTGAGGTTTGTCCCCTCCGGAGCCTGCCTGGGCTCAGTGTCAGGGTCTCTGTCTTAGGAGTCAGTGAACTCTGCTCCCGAGCAGCTGGCTTGAGCCCAGCTGTTGTTAAAGCTGTTGAGATGTGGCCTGCGATCCCACTGCCTTCCTGCATCTCAAGATGTGTTACCCATAGCCATGCCCTGGAGGTAACGCATCAAGGGGTGCTGGGACGCAGCAGAGCCTTGTGGGAAGCTCCTTGCCTGCTCTCCAGGGAGCCCTGCTCTGCTTTCAGCACTCAGAGAGCTCAAAGGCTTGCACTGCTGCTGGAATACCAGAGCCTCCTAATCTTTGCTGGTATTTCCAGCACTTTGGGTAAAATTCCTGCTTGTGAGTTGCCGTTTCTCTTGTGCTGTGCAGCTCAGGCAGCCACACTGCAAGTGCTGGGGGAGAACTGGCTCGTGTCACTTAATGGGGGGAGTAAAGACCCTCGGGAGGTATTTGTGTAGCTGGGCTGTTAGGCTTGAGTGCCTTTTGCCACTGGTGCCTCCTTTGGGGGGACCAGAGGGCAATGAGAGCATCCCAAAGGATGTCCACGTGCAGGGGGAGAGAGCTGGAAAGGTTATGTGTTCAAATCCTGCTGCCTCCAAGCTCCTTTTCATTAGCTGTCTGAGGTTACAGGGTGGATGGGATGAAGGAGCCTTCTTTTGGCTAGAGGCCATCACCACTGCAGCTTCTGCTGGGTGGGTCTGTGCTCCTGCAGCCCCTGGGCTGCTGGTGCCAGGGTCTGCAGTAGGTGAACACTGAAGCAGACCAGATGAGGGGGAAAAGGGAGGAGAAGTGAATGTTTTCTGCATTTTTTCACATACCAGCTGTCCTGGCCCTCTGGAGTCCCTCTTGTGAGCTGTGCTCCTTGAGGCCAGGTTGAATCTCCCAGGGGAGGTGCACAAGGTGTTGAGGCCATGGCCTGTGGTGTGGTGGTGGAGTCTCACCTTCCTGCTTCCTATTGCCAGGAGTTGTGTAGGGCTGCAGGCTTGTGCAGGGGTGCCTATGGGGTGAGTCCCAGCAACCCAGGAGGCTTCCTGGGATTATGGGAGAGCCTGATCCAGAGTTTGTTACTTCTGTGAAAGGTATTTGGGTGCTGTAGTTGCCTGATGAGCTCTGTTGCTGCTCTGCCTTACCCATTCTGATATTTCTGTACACAAATTGATCTGTGGGGAAAGCTTCCCAGGTGGGGAGGTCTCTGTGAGCCTGGTTGCTGCACAACCAGTTCTTGGAAGGATTTTTAACAACCCCAGCCCTTTGCTGCCAGTGGAGCAGCACTCCCAGGGCAGAGGGATCACAGCACTGATCCTGAACATCCGCAAGGGAGATTGCATGAGCTGATTCCCCATTTCCCTGCCAAAAGAGGCACCCATCCCTCTGTGAGCCAGCTGTGCTATCTGCTCTGCAGCTGCAGAGGGATGTGCAGGAAAGGGCCTGGCTTTGCCTTGGCAGCACTGTGTGTGGTATGAAAGCCCATGCTGCAGCACGGCTGGAAAACATTGTTCTTCCCTTGGCAGGCTCTGGGCTGGCTGTTTACAAGCTGGGGAATTCGTGGCAGCATAAACAAGTCAAGTTCTGGCCCTCCCTGAAGATGCAAGGAGGGATGCAGGAGGAGCAGCCCCTCAGGGTGTCCTTGGGTACAGGGTGCTGTGCTGAGGCCCTTGTCCTGCTGTGTTTCTGTAGGGGACAGATGGGCTTCTAGGGATGAGTTTAGCTCTTTTATTCCCTGCTAGTCTCAGCTGCAATTGAGATTGTTGCAGTTCCTGTTTTACAGGAGGGAGATGAGGGGCAGGAGACCACTCTCCTCTGACTGCAACAATTATGTGAGGGCTGGAAGCTCTCTACTGTGAGCTTCACTGTGGCTGCACCGTTTGTAGCTCCAGACCTGGCTGTGCTTGGCCCATGTGTTTTCAGGGAGCAGACATCCAGGAGCACCTGACCCCAGGCTGATCCACATGTTCCTTCTACAGCCCAGCTGTGCTGGTGTCTGGCAAGCAGAGCGTTCCCACGCTGGACTGCAGTGTGCCCTCGGTAGCACTGCAAGCTCAGCAGTTTGATGGGGGAAGGGGCAGGCCAAAGATGATGCCCAGTGCTGATGTGCTGGTTGACTCTGCTGTTGGCACAGAGCTGGGTGCCTTTGGCAGCCCAGATGGGTCACAGCCCCAAAGGATGTAAGCAAAACCTACTCTGCTGACTCTGTGCTCAGAGTTACTTGGGTCACGACAACCTCGTGCAACGCTACGGGCTTGGAGAAGTGTGGCTGGAAAGCTGCCTGGTGGAAAAGGACCTGGGGGTGCTGGTTGACAGCCAGATGAAGCCAAGCATCTGCTGCCTGTGTTTTGAGGATTTGCTCTATTTTCTTTGCTCTGGAAAAATTGTTCTCTGAGCTCATGGGACAATTGGTTTGGAGATCTGAGAGGCACTGTTGTCCTCTCTGCACTGATGAGGCTCAGCTCTGGGATATAAGGCATGAAAATGCTTCTTTTAAAAGCTGTTTTTTCTGAAGTTGTGGCATCTGTTGTGCTTTCTGGGATGTTTGTGGGATTCAGAGAAGCTCCTGGCCTGGACCTGCCTAAAGGGATGTGTGCAGCCAGCTGCTCCGATTACAAAAGCAAGTCCAGCAGGGAAGCAGCAGCAGATGCTGCAGGGCTGAGGTTTGGAAGACTCTTATTGCTGCTAATCCTGTTCAGCTAAGGGCTTGCCAAGCTGCTCTTAAGTCTCTCCTGTGAGGAGGCAGCAGGAGGGTAAAGTCAGAGATGTGTCAGGATGCTCCTTCTTGGGGTTTCCTGGTCCCTGTACCCTTCTTAAGAGCTGCTGAGTGGTGCCACAACCCTTAAACATCTCTGTCAGCATGTACCTGTCCTTGAGTTTGCTGTGAATACAGCTGGATTCAAGGAACCAGCTCTTGACCTGCTCACTCCCAGCAAGCTGCCTACATTGGGGCCAGGAGAGGTGCTTGCTGCCCTCAGCATCCTCCTGCCTCAGATGGACTCAAGCTCCTTGAGCCGAGGAGGCTGCAGGGAAGCAGCTGACCCCTTTACTTCCCTCCCATGGATCCAGAGCAGGTTGAGTCCATCAATGTCCTCATCCCCTGGCCCCTAAACAAGACAGCACGGAAATGAGCAAGTGCTGACTGTGGTTTGTCCTGCTCTTTTGCAGGTCAGAGTGGCTTGGGGAAATCCACATTAATCAACACCCTCTTCAAGTCCAAGATCAGCAGGAAGTCTGTACAGCCAACTTCTGAAGAGCGAATCCCCAAGACCATTGAAATCAAATCCATCACTCATGGTGAGGCTCTGCAGGTCACACCTGCAGCTTTGGCTTTTGGTCCTGCTCTGCCTTGTGTCCCCAGGGACTTGTGAGGGTTGTGGCCCTCCACAAAACTTCCACTCTCATCTCTCTGAAGGGGACATGGTTGCAGGGCTGAGAGAACATCTAATTTTTCTCGGTCCACCAGGATTTACTTCATTGTGATGGAAGAGAACAAGTGAAGTAACCATGGGGGGTAGTATTTCAGGGCAGATGTGGTGCTTGGATGCCTTTGGAAGGCTGATTTGTGCCTGTTAAAAGCTGGGGAGGGGCATTTGTGCCCTCCAGCTGAGTTTGGGCTTTTCCAGAGCACCCATCCACACTTGCCTCATGCACTGTCTTGTCTCTCTGATGCAGAGATTGAAGAGAAGGGAGTTCGCATGAAGCTGACAGTCATTGACACCCCAGGCTTTGGAGACCACATCAACAATGAGAACTGGTGAGCTGGGGACCAGTGCAGAGGGAAGGCATCCCAGGAGCCCCAGGGCATCCTGACCCAGAGCTGGTGCTGAGGGCTGTAGCTCAGTCCCGTGCCACCCATGCTTTGTGAGGAGCAGGGCAGAGAGCTGTTGTGGGTGGCAGCACAGTGCCATGCTCCCTGGGACTGATTCTGGAGCTGTGTGAGGCTACAAACATCCTGCTGTTCTGGGCATGAGACAACCTTTGTTCATGGTCAGGAGCAGCTGTGTGCCAGCCTGGCTGGTCCCAGGACCTCACTCATGTGGTTCTGGAGGCTGAACTCTGCCAGGAATTGCTGGACAGTGGCTGGTTGTGCAGGATGCCCAGCCTGGGCTGGGGCAGGGCTGGCCTGCTTGCTCAGAGAAGGTGTCTTCTCACCGTGAGCTGGCCTGGGTTTGTGAGGCTTGGTGCTGCTCTTGCTCCTGTGCCATGTCACCGTGCAGGGAGCCAAGAGATGCTCCCAGCCCTGCCCTGCTCAGCAGCCATGTCCAGGAAGAGAGGAGGAAGGGCTTTTCAGGCACTGGCTTGTCTAAACCAGCCTGTAAATCCCCTCCTGCTGCAGTGTGGGAGGCTGCCAAGTGGTGAGCAGGTGAGGTTTGTGATTTCCCAGCCACCCACAGCTGCTGTAGGAGTGGGAGCTGATAGGAACTGAAACGTTCCCTGGGTGAGTGAGTTCTGGTTTGTCCTGTGGGGTTGTGTGAGCTGCTGAGCATCCCTGGCTCCAGAGGCTCTGCTTCAGTCAGGCCAGGCAGGAGGTTCAGGGGGGTCCAGATCCCTCACACCAAGCCATTTTTGTGTGTTCCTCTCTCTCTCTGCAGCTGGCAGCCCATCATGAAGTTCATCAATGACCAGTATGAGAAGTACCTGCAGGAGGAAATCAACATCAACCGTAAGAAGCGGATCCCAGACACGCGGGTGCACTGCTGTATATACTTCATCCCTGCCACCGGCCACTCGTACGTACCCTGCTGGGCCCTCCCCTGCCCCGGGCTCGGGCACCTCACCTCCTAGGCTTGTCCTTGGTGTCATAGGATGGGTTAGACTGGGATGGAAGGGACCTGTGAAGGTCCCCTGCACTGAGCAGTTGTATCTCCAACTAGAGCAGGACACTCAGAGCCCCAGACAACCCGGAATGGTTCTAGGCATGGGACATCTCCCATCTCTCTGGGCAACCTGGGAGCAGAACAGAGTCTCACCTCACTGTCAGAAACTTCTTCCTTCTCTCTAGTCTAAGTCTCCCTCTTTCAGTTTCAAACCGTCACCCCTTGTCCTGTCACAACTGGCCCCGCTCAAAAGTCTGTTCCTGTCTTTCTTATTGGCCCCTTCAAGTGCTGAAAGACCACCAGGAGGGTTTCCCTGGAGCCTTCTCTTCTCCAGGCTGGACAACCCCAATTCTCTCATCCTGCCCTCACAGCAGAGGTGTTCCAACTCTTGGAACTCTTGGCTCCTCTGGAGCCACTCCCAACAGGTTTATATCTTTGCTGTGCTGATCTTTGGGATCAGCCCATGTTCCCTAGGCACTTGAGCATGGAGGCAGCAAGAAGCTGTCCTCCTTGGGGCTGTTGCATGTGGAACCCTCACAGTAACACAGCAGAGCTGCTGTACCCCAGGGAGACTTGGTGTCTCCTCTCTTCATGGGCCATCAAAAACCTCCCTGAGTCTGGTAGCTTCTTGCTTTGCTTTGATCACCTTGCTTGCTTGCCCGAGGGTGCACACCAGTCCCTGGGCCCTCGAATTGGCTAGAAGAGGCTGCCCTTGCAAACAGGACTTTAATCTTTTCATTCTGTGCCCCTGCCTTTGTAAGGGGAGAGGGCAGGTTTGTTTCTGCTACCAAGGGAGCGAACGCCTCACCCTTTTAGGGTATTTTGTAGCTTGTTTGACTGGTCTGCAAGTGGGATGCAGTTTATTCAGCACAGAATTTTCCTGGCTCTGGCACTTCTCAAGTGACAGCATTATAAGCTCAGATCTCACTCTGGTTTTTTTTTTTTTCTTTCTTTCTTTTTTCTTTTTTTCTTTTCTTTCTTTTTTTTTTTCCTTCCCCTTTCCTGGGCATGCAGCCCAGGGTGAAAATCTGGGGCACCTAAAGCATCTTGGAAAGTGTGCCTTCAAGTATCACTACATAAAACGAGACCTGAGTTTCCTTTTGATGGGTGTCAGTTCCTTCCACTTCTGGCTCTGTCCGGGGGTGGATTTTTTTGGGGGTCTGCTTTCAAAAGTAAACTTTAGCTGCCGGCACTGTATTAATGTCAGCCTTTTCCTCTTCCCCATGTAGAGATTTATTCCCAAAGAGAAGGCTTTGTTTTGCTTCTGTCAGTGGGTAGACCAAAAATGCATCCTTCACTGGAATAAAATGACTGCATGGGCCAGTTATGCTCTTCTTGTGTAACCAGCTGGTGGCTGGGAGCAGAGGGGAGCGATGAAACATTTATGGGTGTCTTGTGATAAAGCAGAGAAGGTTTCAAAGGGAGGTGACATTTTCAGGCCAGTCTGGCGTGTTGGTCCTGCATATCTCGGCCCCAATCTGCAGGTCTTGCCTCTGCGGGTCAGGCTGTTGCAGCATTGGCTAGGCTCAGGCTTCTTCTCATGGCTTTGAGTGTTTAACTCTTACAAGCACATGCAGTGGTTAAACCCTGCAGGCACCCAGCCTGCACAGAAGTTGCAGATTTCGGGTGGTGGCCTGGAGCCCCCTCTGCTTGTCCCCTGCCAGAGCCTCTGCAGCCCTGCGCTCTGGTTTCGCTCAGCCGCAGGCTGGCAGCAGTTGTGTGGCTGTGGAGCTGCCTTTTTTCCCTCTCTCCACTCAACATGTGTTTCCAATAGCTGAGCAAGCCTGGCAGCTGGAGGCTATTGTTGCTGATCCTCCTTCCCTGTAGCCTGATAGCCCTGCTGGGGCCACTGCTTGCCCCCCCTTGCTCTGTGGCTCAGGGGCTGCGATTTCCTGCCCCAGTGTCAGAGTCAGCCTCAGGCTCATGCGTCCCCATCTGCCAGGGGACAGAGATAAGATGAGGAATGACTGAAGGGGAACAAAACTTACTGAGGGGGAGAAGTTGATGGGAAATTTTGCTTCTCTGTGAGCTCCAGTGAGTGTTGAGTTTCCTTTCTGCTCCCTTATGAAGCCCTAGAGATACTGCTCACCATCATGGACAGGCTTTCCCCAGTGCTGCCTGTGGTCCATGGGCGTGGATAGATGGAGAACACAGCTGAAGAGGAAGGACAGTGGCTTGTAGTGCAGTAGGGACCTGCACTATGGCCAGCTGCACCCAGCTGCACGCCCATGTGGTGCCAGGCATTTGCCCTCTGTGCTACTTGCCATCCTGGGATAGTGCTTGAGCAGGGTATGCTTGCATTGCCCTCTGTCACAACAGATCCTGCTCAGATCTCTGTCCCCAGCTTTCTTACAAGCTCTAAGTACTGAAAGGCCACAGGTGACCTCCCTGGGACCTTCTCTTCTCCATGCTGAACAACCCCATCTCTCTCAGCCTGTCCTCACAGTAGATCACAACTTAGGTCATTTTTGTGGCTTCCTCTGGACAAACTTCAACAGGTCCATACCTTGTGTAACCAGCTGGTGACTGGGACTGTGCTGTGGCCCCTTGGGTGGGGCCTCAGTGACCAGTATTGAGGACTATTTAGGGGAGGAAAGCAAATATTTTTGCTTCTTGAGCAGTCTCCTTGGAGCAGACTGTGCACACCTGAACTGCACTAACTCTCTCTCTCTTGATTTGCTAATCTGCCTGTCTGAGGGTTTCACTGGTGGAGGCCAGCACTGCTCTGCCTGTGGCTTGTCACAGGGTGGTGATTAAACACCAGAACTGGTCCCTGCAGGTACAAGCAGCAGTCTCTGCTGTCCTGGGCTGTGCCCCGCAGCAGGAAATGAAGAGGAATTAGGTCTGAGTTTGCCCCATGGTGACCTTGCCTGTGTTTAACCTGGATCTTTACAGGGCTATTAGTGTAAATCAAGCCCTTTGCACTCATGGTTGCCTTAAGCCATTTATTCTCCTTTGGTGTCTTCCCATGAAGGTGATGCCTGGTGACAGGTCTTGCTCTTAGTGTGAAGAATCACTTTCCTCTAAAAGCCTCAGGTGTTTAGGGGCTGTCCAGCAGGGCTTGGTAGAATATCCAGAAACTTGCCAAATAACCCCAAACCCTACAGTTTGCTTTTTGGAGGAGCCCTTCGGTTCCTTTCCTCTTCTCCAGGCTGATGCAGTGATGTCCTGGGGAGGTGACTGCCATGGACAAGGCACTTGCAGAAGCCTGTCAAAGCTGCCTTGGGGCTCTTCTACCTTTGGGTGCAGGCTGGTGGGGGACATGGTCGCTGTGTCCGGGTGGATGCTGGTGGCCACAGGCTGGTTCTGGCTCTGCCTCCTGCTCTCAGGCTCAGTGCCAGCATCCTCTGGATGTCGGTGAGTTCTCGGTGACAGGGATGTTACACATCAGTCACACCGAAATTCCAGTGTCTGGCTGATTGTGCATTCATCTGCATCAGTTACAGATGCATCCTGGTCTGCCCTCCAAAAGAAAGGCTGATGAAAGAGGCAGGAACAGAGTCTCAGCAGGGAAGAGGCTTTAAGAGGGGAAAAACTGTTTGAAAAATAGCAGAGAGAGGAGGGGAAAGAAGTCTGCTGGGAAAGGAGCATAACTGCATTACTTCCTTGGAGGTCTGGGAAATACATTATGCAGGGCTCCAAACAATGTTTGCCAGGGGCAAGTCTGCTTAGATGTGTCCATGGGGGTTTCCTTCTGATTTTTTTTCCCTCCCCCGCCCCCCACTGCCTTTTTATTTTAATTGTCAAATTCTTTCTTTCCTGGGACCCAGGGTGATCTGTGACTCCTGAGTTTGTGTTAGGAATTCGTTTGTCTGCATGCTAATGATGTGCTCTGGGCTATGCATGCCATTAGTGTGTGGGGAGAAGGTCCACCTGGCATGGTCCAGCTCAGACCCTGGGAGAGAACTGGGTTTGACCAGGGAAGGTCTTGGATGGGTCATCGGTGCTGGCTGTGCTGCAGCAGCCTCAAACTGCTGTTTGGGATCAGCTGGAGCTGAGTGGATCTCTCTGGGACTGGCTGCCCATCTGTTGGCACTGGAAGTGGGCAGGCATGGCCATGTGGGATCAGGACACTGTCTGGTGCCTGCCAAAGAGCAGGGTCAGCTCCTTCCCCTTTGCACTTGTGTGGCTCTTGCTGAGTTTGCAGGAGCTGTGCTGCTTCCGTAGGTCTCTGAGCCTTTTGCAAGGCCCTGGAAGACCATGGTGAGATTTGGCCTGAGCACGTTGGCAGGAGGTACTTTCATGGCCCTGTTCTCCTTGAACATTCTGCTCTGCTCCATTCCTGCCCCTCCCCTGTGTGCTCTCAACAAGAGCTCATTTCAAACAGCCTCCTTAATGTGTGAGGACCCCAGAGATGTTTCTGTACCCTCGATTCCCCGTGAACCTTAACTCTCCTGTGTGGGTGTCTCCCACATCACTTCAGAGCCACTGAGGGTGACCTGCAGTAAGTGGAGATGTCCCAAGGAGAGCTTTTCTCTAGCTAACTTAAAAAACGCCTTCAAGGAGGACTGAGGAGGGAGGGAGACCAGGCACCCTCATCGCTGTCTGCAGCTGGACTGCAGCCCAGGGATGCAGAGAGAGCAGCGTGGCACAGGAGGTCATGTCCATGCTGTCAGCAGGAGTGTTGAGCAGGGAGGGATTTCCTGGAGCCTTCCACAGTCTCTGCAGCTTTCCTCTGCTGAGACTTGTGTTGACATTTTTGCCTTCTGCAGTGAGCAGTGTCTGTGCAGTGAGCAGTGCCTCTGCAGTGCGCAGAGTCTCTCTGGAATGAGCTCTCTATGCTGTGTGAGCCCTTGGGGAGTTAGCAGAGCCTTTTTTAATGCCAGTGGATGGTTGTGAGATGTGATCCTGGCTTGTGCATGACCACAGGCTGGTGCTCAGTGCAGGAGGGAGTGGAAGCAGGAGTAAATCACCTGTGGCCATTTCCACATCCTGCTGTCCCTGCATGGTGTGTGACAATGGGTGACAGCGTGGACAGAGTTGAAGAGGATTTTCTGCCCTGGTCTCTCCCCAGTTTGATTTGTCCATCATGGGTGGGCTGGCCTTGCAGCCAGCATCTCCCTGCTCTCAGCCTGGCTTTGTCGAGGACATGCATTGCTTCAGGCAAGTTCCTGCAGTCCTCTGTGGCTGAGCATCTGCACAGAGATGAAAGCTCTTCGGGGGCTCTGTGAGGGTCTGCAGGCGATAGCAGAGTGCTTTGAAAGGGAAACCTTTAAAGTGCCTGCAAACCACCTCGGAGAAGGACATGAAGAGGGACACAGGAGAGCGATGCAGAGAGGGAAATGGAAGAGTGATGCGGAGAGGGATGTGGAGAGAGATGCAGAGAAGGACATAGGAGAGGGACGCAGAGAGGGACATGGGAGAGGGACGCAGAGAGGGACATGGGAGAGGGACACAGAGAGGGACACGTGCTGTCCAGCTGGGAGGAACATGTCTGTTTGTCCTGCCAGAAGAAAGCGATTCCTGCTCTGTGCCTAGTCTGAATGCCCCTGTCTGCCAGGGGGCTCAGCATCCCCCAGCTCAGCACCCGTGGGTGAATCTCCTTTTCCCTGCTGTGTTTGCCAGGCTCCGGCCGCTGGACATTGAGTTCATGAAGCGCCTGAGCAAAGTGGTCAACATCGTGCCCGTGATTGCCAAAGCCGACACCTTGACGCTGGAGGAGAGGGACTACTTCAAGCAAAGGGTAAGGGGCTGCAGGTTCTTGCCTGGGCTCCCATCTCTTGTCTCCCATCCCCTCCTGCCCCTCTCCCCCTCCCTGGCTCCTCAGAGTGGGAAGGCGAGCTCCTGGCTGGCAGCCCAGCGCATTCCTCCGGCCGCAGCTCTGAGTGATCCCACGTGGCCAGAGGAGAGGCTTTGTGCTCCAAGCAGTTCCTTGTGTTTCTCTTGGATCTTTGTCAGTGCAGGATAAGCTTTGAGTTCCAAGTCTTGGGGCCTGTTTCTCCTGCCTCCTTTATTGTTGTTATTTTCAGGCTGATGCCTGTTATTTTGGGAGGTAGATGGTGCTGCACATAGAGGCTGGAAGACCTGTCCTGATGCACCGTTTTTATTCTGCCTGATTCCAGTGGGTTTGCTGAGCTCAGCCAGGCAAGATTTACAGGGAGAGCAAGACATGACATTCCCTTAGCTGGAAACTGGAGCCAAGGAGGGGGCTGTCTGAATCCATGCAAGGTCTGGGCTTCACTCCGTGCACACCTGGCACTGCCAGGAGGTTAAGATGCCCCTCTTTGGGGTTCATTCATGTAGCTGATGGATCTGGCTGCAGGTCTGATGGCCTCAGCATTCCCTGCAGAGCTAAGCAAGGTGCAGTTTGTTTCATCTTACTGCCTTTTTCACCAGCCCACTCAGGTAACTTCAGCTCAGTCTCAGCCTGCCCCACGCCTTGGCACCAGGTTCTTGCAGAGATTCTAGGGCAAGTGCTCGGTAGGTGTGTAGCAGACAGATCTGCTCAAGGTGAGCAGTGTCTAGGATGGATAGGTAAGGTGCTGCTGCTGAGCATTGCTCAGGAGAGCCTCTTGGGCCAGCTGGGAGCTGCTGTTATGGTGGGAGTGCAGCTCTTGTGCCCCTGTCTCCTTCACATGTTGCTCTGCTTGTCTCCCCCAGATAATGGCTGATCTTCTGGCCAATGGCATCGATGTGTATCCTCAGAAGGAGTTTGATGAGGACTCTGAAGACCGGCTAGTGAACGAGAAGTTCAGGGTCAGTGCATGGGCTTGGGGCTTGGGGCTGCTTGGATGGGCCCTGCAGCCCCAGGGGATGGGGATGTCCTGGGAGATCTTGTGCAAAGGGCCTCTCTTTTCTTTCCAAACAGCAGATCTGGGGCATCTGCCCAGGACCAAGGATCTTGCCCCAGAGTTCAGAGCAGGGACAGGAAGGTACCTGGGGAAGGTGTCCTCTCCCGTTCATGTGGCTGCTCCTTCCTGTTCCTCAAAGGTGCCTTCAGCCATCAGAGGACAGGGAAGTCCCAGTGCCCCTTGCACTGCCCCAGGGGCAAAGAGTGCCAGTGCCAGTGTCTGTTCACCCCTGGCTAGGGCAGCAGCCTTCCTGGCACTGGGGCAGAATTTATCCCTAGTCTGAAAGGTTTTGGCAGAAAAAAAAAACTCTTTTAGAGACTCTTCAGGTACAAGGACACCTCCTTGGACCAGGGAGTGACTGAGTTACAAATTGTCAGATGCTAGGGGTGATTCTCAGGGAAGCATCAAGGTGGTTTTGCCCTGTCTGAATCCTGGCACTTGCCAATGAGGTGCTGGGCTAGACTAATTTTACACTGGTTTTGGAGTGGGATGTGTGTGAGAGATGCTGCTGGCCAGGTCCTGGACTGCCTATGGTCCTTGGCAGACAGCACTGCTTAAGAGCATCAGAGATAGGCCAGGTCATCCCATGGAACTCTTCTGAAAACAGCTCAGTGGCTTCCTGGGCAGTGTTTTCAGGACAAAAACAGAACCTTGTTTGTCTCTGTCCTCAGGAAATGATCCCCTTTGCAGTGGTGGGCAGTGACCAGGAGTACCAGGTTAATGGAAGAAGAATTCTTGGAAGGAAGACCAAGTGGGGCACCATTGAAGGTACCTTGTCCTTGTTTCCCTACCTCTTGAGCCTGTCTGCCTGCCCAGACAGAAGGTGATGAGGTCCAAAACCAGCAGTAGAAGTCCAGGTGTATGTAGTCCTTCCCTCTCCAAAGAACATCACTTCCCTGGTGTTTGGGAACTAAACCCACCTTGGCTTCTGTGTTGAGTTCCTGGCCTTTGTGTGGCTTGGAGAGCTGCTGAGTGCCATGGGGATGCTTCTGGGTGTCTTGTAGCCTGGCTTCAGCTGTTGGCACAGTTTGGTGCCTGTTGGCTGGATGTGAGGGCACACGAATGCAGTACTGGCATCTGTGTGAGCCTTTCCTTTAAATTCTGTAGGCCTCTCTCCCCTCCACCATGCTTTTGACTGATGTGGGTTGCCTTCCTTCTTCCTTCCATCAGCATCTTCCTTTTTTATCGCCCCAGTTTAAATCATACTTTAAGGGCTGGCTGAAGGCTTCTGGCTGCAGTGCATCTAAGCATTTCTCTGTGGCTGTCAGCCACCTGGCACATGGCCAGTGCCACCCAGCTCCTCATCATTTCAAAGGTTTCATGACTGCTGTTTTATAGCAGCCCTGTGTTGAGGGATGGCTTAACAAAGATGCCAGGAAGCTCTGCCTGGCTTAAAGCTCTGCTGCCCTCTTGTGCTCCCTCCGTGGAAGCTCCGAGTTCCATGGGGCTGGTGAAGCCACTCTCGCCTTCTGCGTGTGGCATCTGCCTTCAGCCTGGAGAGACAGCCCAGGACCCAGCCATGCCCAAGGGCAGCCTTTGCAGAGCAGTGTTAGCTGTTGCTTTGGCACTTCTCCGTTGTGCTTAAGCCTATTTGGGTGGAAAAAATGAGAAAAAAAAAAAAGACTGTGGGGGAGTTGGTCCTTCAAATTCGAACTGTGAGCCCTCAGGCTGATTGTGGTGGAGCAGCAGCCCTTGATATATCCCTTTCCCTCCTGCTTGCTTCTGTTCAGCTGGCAGTAGCCTTTGTCAGCAAGAAGTTGCATCCTTCCACAGCCTGGGCAGCAGTCTCCACAGTGTGTCAGGTGCCACAGGGAGCTCATGGCAAGGCTGTAGAGGAAACTCCTGTGTGGAGATGTGCTTGCTGCTTGCTACAAGGCTCAGTCTGCCCAATTCCTTGCTTTGTTTGGGGCACACTTACCTTGTGTAGATCCAAAGCTGAGGGTCACAGTGGGAGATGCTGCTGGGAGCTCCCTTGTTTGATGGGAGGTGGTGGGAAAGGACTGGTTATACTCAGACGTCACCAGCCAGCTGCTCATGCTGAGCTGGGGTAAACCACTGCCCTCACAGCAGCAAAAAGGACTCTTGAGTTCTCCACCCTCTAGCCTCTGGGGTAAGTCCCCATCTAGGTCTCCCATGTGCTAGCAAAGCCCCATAAGGTCCTTCTTACCCTGAGTGGTTGCTGTGCTCATGCTGTGGGTGTGCACTGAAAGGTTTCTCTCTTTTCCTACCAGTGGAGAACACAACACACTGTGAGTTCGCCTACCTGCGGGACCTCCTCATCAGGTCAGTAGGACTGTCTGTCCCCTGGCCCTGTAGCCTCTGCTCACCAGGTGGCATCCAAAGAAAGAGGAAAGCCCAGCCTAGCTTAAAGCAGCAGTGATTTCTCTGCTCATCCATCACTCACTGCCTGCTGCAGTGCTGCAGCCCCTCTCAAGGGGACATGGTTTAGTGGTGGACTTGGCACCGGTGCTGGGTTAGTGGTTGGACTGGATGACCTTGATTCTGTCATTTTATGGCTTCAGAGGCCTTTTTTCAGCTGCTGTGCTGAGTTAAGGGAAGAGAGAAGCAGTCTCAGGAGAGACCCCAAGATTGCTGACAGCTCACCTGCAAGCAGCTGAAAAGCTTTTTAGCCTTAGTGATTCCTCACCAGCCCTTAACCCTACCCCCTAGGCCAAAGACATCACCTTCCTGTGTCACAGGATTGGGGAGTTTGGACAATCGTTGGTCTCTCTTGAAAGAGGTGTTCCTGCTGCAGGGAGTGGGAGGATGATTCCCTATGGCTTGCTGGAGGGAGCCTTGGGCTCCTAAATTTGGCTGCAGGATAAACTCCGCACACGTGGCCTGTTGCTGGCAGATAGTTGTGGAGGGCTGAAAAACCTGATCCAGGCTCTTCCTGGATGGAAGTTATGCAGGCAGGGCTCCCATGTGCCCAAGCACAGGCTGTTGATACTGGCAAAGGCTTCTGGTCTTGGCTGCTCCTGACCACCTTTGCTTCCTTCCTGTGCCCCAAACACGTCCTTAGCCAGTAATGCAGGAGGGGAAGCTTGGGCTGCACAGGGAGAGCAAAGCTTGAGGGGGGTGCAAGGCTCGGGTGGCAGATCGAGGTGTGATTGCCCCTGTCTGCCTCTCCTGCAGGACACACATGCAGAACATCAAGGATATTACCAGCAACATCCACTTCGAAGCCTACCGGGTGAAGAGGCTGAACGAGGGCCAGAGCTCGCTGCCCAACGGCGTAGCCGACAAGGAGCTGGTGGCTAACGAAATGTAACCCCCTGGCCCCACTGCCAGGGCCTCGCTCGCTCACGCTCGCTCTTTCTNCCCACGTTAACTGACCAAATAACCAGGCGCCGTCTCTGTCGTGCGGAGCGGGCTGACCGCTCGGCCACCCCAGTGGCTGCCACAGGTTCTCTTCTCAGCCCCTGGGCCAGCAGCAGCCCTGGGCTGGGAGCTGTCTCCCTGGGCAGGTTGGGCTCTCTGTTTGATCTCCAGTGCTGGCCTGACAGCCGAGCTCAGGGGAGCAGATCCGTGGGGTTGAGGTGACCCTGGGAGCCCTCCTGCCCCTCCGTGCAGAGACTCTTCTCCGTCCACTGAAGGAAAGGGTTCTCCAGGGGGTGTAGCCTTTGGACTCAAGGTGCCAGTGGTATGAGGAGAGCAAGATGGAGCCATCCTTGCCTCCCCCAAGCCCTCTGCCGCCAGCAGAACCCTCTGGGACCAGCCAGCCCCCAGCCCAACCCTTCTAGCCTACCTACATGCAATAAACTGGGAGTGTTTAGGTGTCACCTCGCCTGTCACCAAGCCCGGGCCAGGCAGAGCCACCTGCTTTGGGAGAAGTGCCTTTTCAGACTGTTACCTTGCAGTAGTGTGGGAGAGGGGAGGGGAGGCTTGCCTCGGCTGTCTGCAGCCTCCAAAAGGCCTGTGACACTTTGAAGAGACTCCTTTTCCCTCTCCCTTGGACCGCAGATGTGGCCAGTGTCCTGGCAACACTTTTCTATTTATTTTTCATTTCAGCTGAGTGGGATTTTGTCTGCTGCAGGCTCAGAGTGTGTCTGTCCAAAGGGAGCTGAGAGTGGAATGTCTCTGCAAAGCAGTGGTGGGAGGGAGAGGGTTGTCCTGCCTGACCCTTGCGATTCTTGGGCAGTTGTTGGGTGTTTTTTAATTACTCTTTTCCTCTTGTTTGGCTCCCCTGTGTGCTGTGTGTACCTGTAACACACTGCTCTGTTCTGCTAGGCCCTGTGCAAGGGCACTGTGCATGTGTGGACCGAGCCCTGCTGCCCTGGGGAGGGCTGGGGCAGTGGTGGCTGCTATGCCCCATGGCCCACCCTGCTCTGCCCCCCCTTCTCTGTGCCCTCTCCTCCTCTTTCAATGAGTCTCCAGTGAATAAGACCCTGCAGGGGAGTCTCTTTAACATGACACAGGAGCAGGTGGTCCCGGAGCAGAGCTCTGCAGTCTTGCCCCCCCTTCCCTGCCTGCCTTTCTGTTGTCTGCTCCAGCAGTCTCTGTTTCCTATCTAAGGGATAAAACTTTCTGCTGATCACCCTGTTTTGGGGACACCCACACATCCTGAAGTGGCAGCCTGTCCCATCTAGCACTGAAAGGTACCTGCAGAGCCCACTGGTCATCTGCACAGTGGGGCAGAGCCACCTTCTGCAGCACAGGTGACCAGGAGGAGGTTGGAGGTTGCTCTCCTCTTGGTGGGGATGCCCAAATGACATTGCTCAGCAGAGGGTTTGAAGGGACTCCCCACACATGGCTCACCCCCAGCAGCCAAAGGGGTGCATGCTGAGGAGGATCTGCTCTCTCCCTTCACTCCTCTTCCCCCTCCTGCAGCAGCACGACAGAGCTGTTGGAGAAGACCAACTCTCTGCTTCCTGACTTGCTATCTTTTGGCAAAAACAAACCCCAAAGAAGGCTTAATTAACTGAAAACAAAACTACGCGTTTCAAGCGGTAAAGAAGACTACGGAAGGGGAGGAAAACCTCTTGTGTGGGGCACTTCTGCAAATGCCATCTTAGACTTCTCTTTTCCTCTGGTTGGTATCTCAAGCTGGGCCAAGCCAGACACGCAGCTTTCTCCTTTGTAACCTGATTTTATTTTGGTTTTGTTTTGGTTTTGGAAGAAAGAAAAAGAAAATAATACAATTAAAAAAAAAAAAAGAAAAAGGAAAAAACNGTGTTTAATATGTATTTCCCAAAATAAATGTTTCGAATGCAAACGTTTGGAAATGTCTGCTCCCAGCCACGGTGTGATCGCTGCTGCAGGGAGCCTGTGGAGCTGAGAAGGACATTCCAGCTCCTGCCAGGCTCTGCTTGCTTTGGGGATGAAAGTTTCACTCGTTCCTAACCCTCTTGACTCTCACTTAAGGCAGTAGCACATCTCCCATCTGAGGAAAAGTGGAGGGAGCTGCATCTCTTTAGCCTGGAGGAGACTGAGAGGTGACTTCATTCATGTTGATAAAGGTGTGAGGGGTAAGTGTCAGGAGGATGGAGCCAGGCTCTGCTCTCTCCAGTGCTAGGATAAGGGGCAGTGGGTGCAAGCTGGAGCAGAGAAGGTTCCACGTGAACATAAGGGAGGGTGACAGAGCACTGGAACAGGCTGCCCAGAGAGGCTGTGGAGTCTCCTCCAGAGAGATTCAAAACCTGCCTGGACACCTTCCTGTGTGACCTGCTGTAGGTGATCCTGCTCTGGCAGGGGGTTGGACTAGGTGATTTGCAAGGTCTCTTCCAGCCCCTGATGTTTTTGATTCCCTTCCTCAATACTCTACAAAATGCTGGTGCTGAGCACCCTGGGGACCCAGCCAGTGTGGCCATTGTGTCCTTCCAAATCCCAAGGCAGGCAGGTGGTTCCCCTCCCTCTGCTGCCATGGTGAAGCTGTTGCCACTACACTTGCTGGTTTTATGTAAGAGGTTGCACCTAGCTGCAGGGCAGCAGCAGCAGTTTGCCTTTCACACCAGCGTGGCTTTGGATTTGCAGACAGATGGTCTTTTTTGACTGCAGTTACCCCTGGGATGCCCTTGGGAATTGGCTTCACTTTGAGGACCACTTTCTTGGAAATCACATTGCTTCCCTGGTGTCACAGACAAGACACTGCCCAGGCTGCTGTTTTAAGCTGTATCTCACAACTCTCTTGTATTTTTTTTTCCCCAGCAGTTAAACTCAAAAGCTGTCTGGAGACAGTCCTGGGTAACCAGCTCTAAGAGACCCTGCTTGAGCAGGAGGTTGTACCAGTTGTCCTCCAGAGATCTTTTCCAGCCTCAGCCTCTCTGGAACTCTGTGGGTCTGGCACTGGAGGAAAATAAAAGCAGCAAGACAGAAGTCAGGTTGGTTTAGATTGGGTTCCTATTGATAGGTAGAGGAGAGAAGGTGACTTACAGACATCTTCTGCTTTCTCCTGGCACCTGGGATTCAGCAGTGATGAGACTCCACCTGGAGCCTCTGTTACAAGAGGGATGTGGACATGCTGGAGCGTGTCCAGAGAAGGGTCATGAGGATGCTCAGAGGGCTGCAGCACCTCTGCTCTGAGGACAGACTGAAAGAGTTGGGGCTATGCAGGGTGGAGAAGAGGAGGCTCCCAGGTGACCTTCTTGTAGCCTTCCAGGATCTGAAGTGGGCTACAAAAAAGCTGGGGAGGGACTTTTTAGTCTCTCAGGAAGTGACAGGACTAGGGGGAATGGAGCAAAGCTGGAGGTGAGGAGATTCAGACTGGACGTGAGAGTGGTGAGAGCCTGGAATGGGTTGCCCAGGGAGGTGTTTGGGGCCAGATCCCTGGAGGTGTTTTTGGCCAGGCTGGCAGAGGCTGTGGGCAGCCTGATCTAGGGTAGGGTGTCCCTGGGCATGGCAGGGGGGTTGGAACTGGCTGATCCTTGTGGTGCCTTCCAACCCTGACTGATTCTAATCAGCTCCTCTTGCACAGCCTCCAGTGAGGTGTACAGGGATGTCTGCTGATGTGTCTCCCATTTTTCCAGTGCTAAATCCTGGCACATTTTTCCTTTGGGCTGTGCTGCAGTTTCCTGGTGGCTTTGGCTCAGGCACTCCACCCTCAAAGCTCTCACTGCAGGAGCCTGTTGGGCAGCAGCAGTGTGCTCAGGGAGTTCTCCCTGTTGTGACTGGAGCAAGACCCAGGGCAAAAGCTCTTGAGGAGGGGTGGGAAATTGTGTAGCTGTAGTAGGTTCAGGCATGGACCAGAGGCATTGCTCCTGGACAAATCTGGACTATGGTTTTTGGTGTCTTGGTGTCTGGTGGGTGTTTTGCAGCTTTCCTCAATGCTGGCATCTGACTGTACCCATGGGGGGAGATGGGGCCAAGGATGCTCTGGGGCCAGCCAGGCAGATGTTCTCCTGGTGACAGATTGAGAAGCAGTCTGTGGCTGGGGTGAGGGGAAGGCAGGCAGAACAGCTCGGCAATGAGGGCAGCCTTTGTCTAGCCCGGAGGAGGAGCTGGGCGGGTCGGAGCTCCCTTCATGGGAATGGCTTCCAGATGTTGGGAAGCTCTAGAGAGGTGGGATTGGTGAAGAGAAAGCAGTAATGCCAGATCCTGTGAACGGAGCAGGGGTTCATGTGGTGCTACAGGAAGAATCCCATCTAGGGGAAGAGGTTGCTATTGCAAAATCCACCTCTCTCTTCACAGGGTCTTGGCTGCAGGGCAGGAGCAGATGGGGAGGGCTTGGGCAGAGCTGGAGGCAGGCAAGAGGCTGCTTCCCTGCCAGCACTCTCCTGAGCTGTCTCAGAGGGAAATTTGCCTAAGGAGGCTGTAGCTGACAGAAAGGGCCTTGTGCTAATGGCTTATTGAGTGGCCTCACTTGAACAAATGAGGAAAATGAAGATGAGTGAGAGTTTAATTACAGATCCACAGCGAGGATGGGCACTTGCTCACCTTCGCCTGGCTGCAGGATGGGGACAAGGACCCCCCAAGACCCGACTCTGGGGTGCCTGGCAGGCTTGAAGGAGGTGGCTGGTCAGCCAGGCTGGGCTGGAGATAGGTCCCAGTTCTACTTGACCATCACCATCCGAAGAGAATGACTATAAATAATAAGAATAAAGGGGAGCATAAATAATTAAAGCAGCTCATAGTGAGTAGTTCCTGAAACGTCTGCCTGATTTAAAAACTAATTACTTGGAGGGTAATCACCACCAGAAGCACATCTATTTACCCACAATGCTGCTGTTCCATCCTCTTCCTTTCACTCACCCTCTGCTGATTGCTATCCCAGGCTGATCCGCAGCGCACAATGAACCTTGCTGTACTCTACTATCTCCCTGATTAATAACAGCACTGGAGACCTGCTCGGGGAGGAATAAATCCTCCCCGGCTAGGAGGCCAGGTGCTGGCAGGAGAGGAAGCTCCATCTGCATGCTACCCACCGAGCCCTCAGTGCTGGGAGCCTGCTCTGCACCTCATGCTCCTGGGATGGTCCCTTTGGAGGAGCCTGTGCTACCCAAAAGGCAGAGCACCACCGAGTCACCCTGCGCTCAGGGTGCCCGAGGGGGATGCATCATCACCTGCTCCGTACAAGCTGCTGCTAAGAGACTTTTCTGGATCATTACTCCTGCACTCTGGCCTGCAGTGCGCATCAAACCCTGAATTTGGTGACGTGGGACCTGTCCTCATGGGAAGCATCTCCTTTGATGTGCAGGCTGGGCTGCAGCAGAGCTGGCGAGCTGGGCCTCTAATTACTGCGAAGCTGCTGCACTGCAGTTGACAGCCTGGGGAGTTTCTGATGGTCTTCACTTGCAAGCTCCAGCAGCAAGGAGGATTTGTCCCTCCACCTCCAACCTGCAGGCAGGGTGCTGGCCCCAGCCTGCCTGCTCCATCTCCAAACCGCAGTGAAATCTTCCACGCCTGCAGCAAGTCGAAGTTTCTAACTCTTTGCTGTGCTTTGGTTTGTAATTATTTGCCTGAGCCTCGTCTCTGCTGCTGTACAAATTAATAAATAATTCTCGCCATTCAGGTTGATTTAGGAGCAGGATGGCACCGAGCTGCTTCATTTAAGAAAACAGAATAATTTATTCCTAACTTAGGGGATTCAGGAGGCTTCCACCCGCAGCCCACGATATTTTCTCATTAACATTACCCAGCTAAGCTAAAAACTGCAATTTCATAAGTCATGCTTCCTTCAAAGGCACATTACCAGCTTCCCAGGGACTCCAGAAGTCTACTGAAGCTTAAAGACATACCTCATAGCATGCAATAATGGACCAGGGTCCCTCTTCTTGCTACTGAAACCAGCTCTTCTGCAGCTTTCCTTCCTTTGAACTATTCCCATGGAAGACAGCCCTGCAAGGATGTGCCCAGCCCTGCCCTGGGGCTGCCAGTGAGAGGCCTGGGCATCCTGGCCAAGCCCTTACAAAGAGCAGCATGACACAACAGAGACTGAGAGAGTCATTTAGCTTGGAAAAGACCCTTAAGATTGCAGAGCTCAACCATTAACCCAGCACAGCCACCTCCACCGCTCAGCACCACAGCTCACAGGATGCAAGATGCTGGAACAACCTCTATGGGGAGGGCTTTCACAGCACCAGTGGCAGGCAGCAATCACTGACCCACTGTAGCTGAGTGATAGCACTAAGGCCTGGACTGATACCTTTTGTCCTTTATTGTCCTCTCTGGGGCTTCTCTGAAAACCACAGAAGCCAAAAAGTTTCTTTTTTGATAGATTTTTAGTGCTGGGGTCTACCCACAGTGAGAGTGTGGGATGGAGGGGCTGGGATACAGGAAGGTTCATGAGTCTCTGCAAGCTCCTTGGCACAAGAATCACCAAGACCTGGGGCTTAACCTGCACACTGTGGTTAAAGGTGGCTTGTTGGCTTCTTTGGGTAAGGCACAGCAAAAAAGGGTTTTTGGGCAAGTGTTAAAATTGTAGCCTTTGAAGAACCCTGTCATCAAATAACTTTGCAGAGGGACAGGAGCCAGCAGCGTGCCCAGGTGGGCAGCAGAGCCAATGGCATCCTGGGCTGGAGCAGGAGCAGTGTGGCCAGCAGGAGCAGGGAAGTGATTCTGCCCCTGTGCTCAGCACTGCTCAGCACACACCTTGAGTGCTGTGTCCAGTTCTGGGCCCCTCCATTCAAGAGAGATGTTGAGGTGCTGGAAGGTGTCCAGAGAAGGGCAGCAAGGCTGGGGAGGGGCCTGGAGCACAGCCCCAAGAGGAGAGGCTGAGGGAGCTGGGGGTGTGCAGCCTGCAGAAGAGGAGGCTGAGGGCAGAGCTCATTGCTGTCTGCAGCTACCTGAAGGAGGTTGTAGCCAGGTGGGGTTGGGTTCTTTTCCAGGTACCCAGCAACAGAAGGAGGGGACACAGTCTCAAGTTGTGCCAAGGGAGGTACAGGCTGGATTTTAGGAGGCCTTGAGTGACCTGTTCTAGTGGGAGGTGTCCCTACCTATGGCAAGGGCTTGGAACTTGATGATCTTTGAGGTCCCTTCCAACCTAAACCATGCTATGATTCTGTGAAGTTCTTCCAAGAGAGAGAGATTGGCATTGGAATGGGCTGCCCAGGGAGGTGGTGGAGTCCCCATCCCTGGAGGTGTTCAATACAAGCCTGGATGGGGCACTTAGTGCCATGGTCTGGTTGCCTGGCTAGGGCTGGCCGCTAGGTTGGACTGGATGAGCTTGGAGGTCTCTTCCAACCTGGCTGATTCTATGATTCTGTGGAAGCAAAATGCACCTTAGCCCCCTTACGTACACCCACACCTTCTTCTGCGGTGGTAGCTCCAAGCTTAAACTGGGCAGGTAGGGTGGGGGGAAGCACAGGAGTACTTGGAGAGTGCTGCCACCATCAGTCCCCCTCCCTACCCCCTTCCCTGCCCTTCTGCCACCAGCCTCAGAAGAAAGCCAAGATTAAAACCCTCCTCCTAAAGCAAAATTACACATTGGAGACTCTGTGGCCCTCCCGGGAGGTTCAGGGCATCCCTCTATAAATATCTGTCTCGATATGTTTAATTTGCAGATGAAATTAAGCCTGGGAAGAAAGGGAAGGCTGCCTTTTCATGTGTGGGCTGTCCAGCTTTGCCTTGAATATCAAAGTGAGCCGAGTTACAAAGCAGCCACTCTCCGGGATTATCTGAGGAACCTTGCAGGTCCCAAGTGGCAGCGGTTCCGGGATCAAAAGGTGCAGTGCTTAACGCAGCCAGCCAGAGGAAGCCTGCGTGGCTCTTAGATTAGCCCCCAAAGAGCCAAACCTCAGGTCAGCTTGCAGAGCTCAGAGATTTCCGAAGGAACAAGGAGCTAGGTGAGGAAGCAGGAGAGGTTGGGCTTTCACGTGGCCTTTGGATTAAATATTAACTCACTGCAGTGGGTTAGGAGGATAAATATTGTCATTAATCATGCATGTGCTCATTACTGTGGTGAGAACAGACTGGTCAAGTTTCATCTGCATGAGCTTTTCAGCTCCAGCCTCCTGCTCTCTGCACCCCCAGAGCCAATAGCATCTTGGCCTGGAGCAGGAGCAGTGTGGGCAGCAGGATCAAGGAGGTTATTCTGCCCCTGTGCTCAGCACTGCTCAGGACACACCTTGAGTGCTGTGTCCAGTTCTGGGCCACTCCATTCCAGAGAGATGTTGAGGTGCTGGAAGGTGTCCAGAGAAGGGCAGCAAGGCTGGGGAGGGGCCTGGAGCACAGCCCCAAGAGGAGAGGCTGAGGGAGCTGGCTGCAGCGTGCAGAAGAGGAGGCTGAGGGCAGAGCTCATTGCTGTCTGCAGCTCCCTGAAGGGAGGTTGTGGCCAGCTGGGGCTGGGCTCTGCTCCTGGGCAACCAGCAACAGAGCAAGAGGACACAGCCTCAAGTTGTGCCAGAGCAAGTTTAGGCTGGATGTTAGGAAGAAATTCTGCACAGAGTGATTGGTATTGGAATAGGCTGCCTGGGGAGGTGCTGGAATCCACATCCCTGGAGGTGTTCAAAAACAGCCTGGATGGGGCACTAAGTGCCATGGTCTGGTTGACTGGCTAGGGCTGGGTGCTAGGTTGGACTGGATGAGCTTGGAGGTCTCTTCCAACCTGACTGATTCCATAATACTTTGGAAAGCATCAGCTGAAAAGCTTTAGTATGAGGATGAAAGGACAGGAGAAAAAGCTATAGCCACTTAAAAGAAGGGAGCACTCTTCCTGGGCTGGCCCATGGAGGTGGGAACAAGATTTGTCATGGTGACTACAGCCTGCTGACATTTCTCATATTAAAAATACTTAGCTTGGAAAAAAAAAAAAAGGGCTTTTTCATCAGCCATTTCATTAAAAGTTGGAATTTTCCCTTCTTTCCTCCAGTTTTATTGAACTTTTCAATCATCATAACTTCTGTCAGCTTTCCTTGCCTCCTGTTTTCAGCTGCTTCTTTCAATTAGTTGGTGCTTTTCTTTTTATTCCACTAATATATATTTTTTTAAGGCTTGGATAGAAGAGGGAAGGCAGATTAAAATTTGTACTAGAACAGAAAGTGGATGTGTGGCAGGGAGTCTAAACCCCTATCATTAGCAATATTTAATAAGGAACAAAATTATTGGGCAAGCTGAGAGATGTCTGCAAACGACTTCTGAAGCTCTCCAAAATGGAAGGGAGCTTATCTAGTGGAGGAGAAAAATGATTGCTGGATGAAGATCCAAAGCATTTGGAAGGAGGTTGAAATGGTATCTCTAAGGGCCAGTGTAGAGTCTTGCACCTGGGAAAGCACAGCCCCAGGGATCAGGATAGGTTGGGGACTGACCTGTTGGAAGGCAGCAAAGGGGAAAGGGATTTGGGGGTCCTGGTGGATAGGAGGGTGACCATGAGCCAGCAAGGTGCTCTGGTGGTCAGGAGGGGCAATGCCATTCTGGGGTGGATTAGAAGGGCTGTGGCTGGCATATTGAGAGAGGTTCTCCTGCCAATTGCCCTGCTGAGGCCATACCTGTGTCCACTTCTGAGCACACACACACCCACCCCCCCAGGTCAAGAGCTCAGCTGTTGCATCCCATGACCCAAGTCAATGCTCCAAACCTCGGTGTCCTGGGGATGATATTTTGAGTCTTGGCTGCTTCACCTGAGAAACAATCTCTTCTGATTCAGCTTCTTCAAATTATCTTAACAGTTCTCAGCAAGAAAAAAAGAAAACCAACCCTTCTGTGTCCTCAAGGCAAGTATATTTGGGCAAAGCAATAAGAGAGACTTTAAGAGGTTTGGAGGTTACAGTGGGAAATAGCAGTTATTCCCAATAAGCAGTGTTAAATGAAGTGCTGCTGACAGTAGCCTGAGGCAGGTTCAAGAGTTTCAAGATTTGCAACTAAGAGATTAACCAAAATAGATGTCTTATTACAGGCAAGTTTGTATCTAAATCATTTAAAGTACCTTTAGACGCTGTAATGTTTTTCCTCCTAAGTGCTCGTAGTATATCTGCAGCTTCCTTCTGGCTTTCAGGAACCAGCAATGAAAGAGCCTTTGATCTTGGAGAGTTCAGACCCTCTGATGAAGGAAGGAGGACCCAGTGGATCACAGCTTCCCATTTGATGGGAGGCTGCTTTAGCAGTGCTCTTGTCTTACATGGAGGAGAGATCCTGACCAAAGCCCTTCCTCCAGTTGCCAGCTAACAGGTACAGCTCAGAGAGGATGCACCAAGCAGTGCCTTTTACCAAAGCTCTGGGTGTGAAATCATAGAGTCATAGAATGGTTTAGGTTGAAAGAGATCTCAAAGCTCAGCCAGTTCCAAACCCCCTGTGCCCTAGGCAGGGACACCTCCCACTAGAACAGGCCTTATCCAACCTGGCCTTGACCACCTCCAGGGAAGGAGTAGCCACAACCTCCCTGGGCAATCTGTGCCAGTGTCTCACCACCCTCGCTGCAAAGAACTTCTTCCTAACATCCAGTTTCAATCTCCCCTCTGCCACTTTAAACCCATTGCTCCTTGTCCTGTCATTACCAGACCCTGTCAGTAGCCTCTCCCCAGCCTTCCTGTAGTCCCCTTCAGATACTGGAAGGCCACTCCAAGGTCTCCTAGAAGCCTTCTCCAAGCTGCAGAGCTCCAACTCTCTCAGCCTGTCCTCAGGCCCCATCACTGCCTTCCCATGCTGAGGTCTGGTTCCTTCTCCCTTACACTTGCTCCACACATGGAGTTGGTGCTCTAAATGCACTGAACAGCTGAAATAATCCAGGCCTTGAGACCTTTGAGGAAACCAGGGGAGTCCATCTGCCTTGTCCTGCTGCAGCAGGCAGGTCTGTGCTGCGTGGTGGGATGAACCCAACGCAAAACTGAGCTTGGATCAGGCTTAATTTCACCTGGCCCTGAATATGTCCTGTGTTGGCACTGCTATATTGATCAGGTGTCTTAAGACACTTGGTGTGTTCATTTCTCCTGGAGTCTGGTGCTCTGGCAGCATCCCTCCTTCCAGAGTCAGCCTTTCCAGCCCTTGAAGAGGCAGAGAAGCATTTAACAAGTGAAGCCTGGGGCCCTAAAATCCTTTCTTTCTGCTAATACAAGGGAGCCCCAAGCTTGCTACATCAAAATGCCATGAAATTCACTGTAAAATCAACTATTTGAGAATCCTGTTTTATCGTTAGGGGTATTTTGGAACAGGAAGGAAAAGCCTGGCACTGCCCCACGGAGACTCTTTGGTGCTGCTGGCAGTGCCCCAGGTTTAGAATCACAGAATCAGGTTTGGAAGGGACTAGAAGGATCATCTAGTTCCAACCCCCTTGCCATGGGCAAGGACATCCTACCCTAGATCAGGCTGGCCACAGAGCATTGGGAGTATCACAGCAGTTGCCCAAGGGCAGGAGGGGGACGTGAAGGCTCCTCCTGGGCAAGTCCACTGCACCAAGCCCCTGTGGGATGCTGTGGTGATCCCAAGCAGGTGCTGTGTGTGGAGGACATGGCAGAGCAATGAGAGCCAGGTGAGATGTGCAGAGCCAGGGCCGGCCAGAGGGCTGCGTGCTGCTGGTGCCATCACTGCCTTCCTCCAAAGGGAGCCTCGGATATTTAGCTCATGATCTGCCGGGAGAGGGACAGCCTGGGGAAAGGCAGCTCTGAAATGTCTAATGAAATCTGCGTCTCGCTGGATTTTGGCAAAGCAGGTCCTGATTTCACATGAGCTTTGGGAAGTGGGAAACGCGAAGCAGCTGCTGCGGTTGTAAGCAAGCCAGGGGCGGCGAGCAGGGCAGAGCCTGTGGGTGTTTTGCTTACAGACCTTGGCAAAAACCAGGCTTTCCCTTTCGCTTTCCTTGGCATCAGGAAGATCTTTGGGGCCTTGGAATCCCAAACACCGGCCGGGAGAGCTGGGTGTGCCTGCAAGGTGCCTCTGCTCTGTGAAAGCTTGACAGTGATGTCAGGTCAAGGGGAGGGCAAAGGAAAGTGCAGGGCTTGGAGAGGGATGTTGGGGGAGCTGGTGAAAACAGAGAACGTGAGGCTTCTGTACACCTTTGCCAGACTTGTCCAGGCTTAAAAGCACCCCAAATCCTACAGCAGCCTGGTTTCAGAGGGTGTGTTGTGAGCACAGCTTGGTGAGTTCCCCAAGGCATTGCTGCCCAGGCCACCTTGTGGGGCTGGGTCACCCTGGGGCTGGCACCTCTCAAGGTGGGACTGGATGAGCTTGGAGGTCTCTTCCAACCTGTCTGATTCCATGATTCTGTGGATGTTCCCATCCTTCATACACCAGGGGAGTAGTGTTTGTGGCTCTAATGCTCTCATGACCTCAATAATGTCTTCCTTCAGTGTGTTTCTCAGGTTAATTATGCATTAAGTTTGCACAAGGCTTTTCCTTTTTAATCAGCTCTAAACCTGGTGCCTCCAGACGTGCTGAAGGCGCTGACGCTCAGGGACTCTCAGTGGGAGGGGAGGCTTGCAGGAGTGTGGTACCCTCCTTTCTGCCCTGCCCCTTCTTTTAGACACCCTGGTACATCCCCTGCATTTGTCACCATGCTGAGTAAGCACTCTGGAGACTTCTGGCCTTGTTTTCACCTGTACAGACATCTCTGGCATGTACTCCAGCAGCATAACACCATAAAGGAAAGTGATTAGTGATGCTGTAGTCAGCTTTCCTCCTCTCTGAGCTGCAGCAGTGTGTGTGAGTGCTGAGGAGCCTGCTTGGGAGCTGCTGGGAGGGGTTTTCTCCTCAAACAGAGCTCATCTTTGCCATGTGGACTGTGCGAGTGTAAGAAAGCAGGTAGAAAGTGTGCCCTGAGCTTGGTGGCATTTCTCTTTCTTTTGGAGAGTTCTCTTCTCTTTGCTTTCCTCTTGGGTTTCATCCCCAATCTCCTAGCAATCTCTCTTGAGCTGGATGAGCTCTCCTTCTCTGAAGTCTAAGACCTTGAAAGTCAGAGTTATGGTAAGACTGCACAGCAGCAAGCTGGGTGACGTGGGTCTTTCTTCGAGGCAAGCTTCTCTGTTTGCAAAGTAACTTGGCAGTCTTGTGTGTTTTGGATTTAGGCATCCCGGAGTATGAGCCAAAGCTAACAGATATTAATTAGCTGGAGGACTGGCACTGTAATGAGGGCAGTCACTCGCATAGGTTGGCACTTTTATTCTAAAGGCAAGTAATTAAAGGGGGAGGGGGGGAAATCGTGTTGAAAAAGTCCATGTTAAGAGATGTTATTTATATAGCACACCCTGGGTGGTGAGAGTTAGAGAAGCTGAGGGAGAGAATAACAGCCAGGTTGGTGGTGCAGCAGCTGTTGAGATGCATGGCTATGGGGGGGATTATCCCTCTAGCAAGGAGAAAAAGAGCTTTAAAACTGTGGCAGAGGAAAGAGCAGCAAGTTGGAAAGGCAGAGAGCAGTTGTGTCTTCAGAGCATCCTCAGAGGTAGTGATCAGAGGCTCATAGGATATCAGAGGTTGGAAAGGACCCAAAGAGATCATTGAGTCCAACCCCCCCTGCCAGAGCAGGACCAGACAATCTAGCTGAGGGCACACAGAAACACATCCAAACAAGCCTTGAAAGTCTCCAGAGAAGGAGACTCCACAACCTCTCTGGGCAGCCTGTTCCAGTGCTCTGTGACCCTTACAGTGCCTGCAGCCTGAGCACAGGTACCAGGCTGTCATGGCCAGCCCCCAGGAGGGGACAGCCATGCAGTGGCAAGAAGCTGTAACTCACATGGTCTATGAGCTCTGCAGCCCCCAGCCCACACGACCCCTGCACCCCTGCTGCCAACAGCCGAGCCAGGCCCGGCGAAACAGGCTTCCCATGGAGGTCTTGTTGCTGGGTCAGGGTCTGCTCATCCTGGGCTGCCGAACGCCCACCTAAAACTAACCTCGGAGCAGGCTGAGCTGCCCTGGGGGTTTGCCTGCTGCGGACTGGCTTTTATCCGGCTTGCCAGCCCCATGGCTCAGCTGGATGTGCCAAGAGACACTGGCACCGCAGTCAGCCCTGGGGTTTTAACCATTTGTTTCCCTTCTCCAAAGCCCAACTGCCTGTACTGAGGGCCAGCTCCTTCCCTGCGCTCGGCGCGGGGTGAAGGAGGCGTTGGGTGAGAAATGCAAATGGAGCCCGAGCCCTGTGCTGTGCCACTTCTTCTCCTCTCGGAAGCTTTAATGTCATTAACTAACCACGTGGGCAAACAATCGCAACCTGCCAAGGGGAAAGTGGCACCCCCCACACCCCCCACACCCCCAGCATCAGCTGCTCCCAGCTTCCCCATTAACCTCTCCAGAGCAGGAGCCCTTCCC
>VWZI01017378.1:206842-230701 GCA_013396835.1 Psilopogon haemacephalus | reverse complement strand
CCTCGCAGCGACAGTAGCAGCTGCCAGCCAGAATAGCAAATCCCTGCGACTTGGCACCACTCCAGCTTCCTTGAGGGTTGCAGAGGGATGGTATGTTGGAGGGTAAGACTAGCTAATTAATCTTCTGGCAGGGAACAATGTAATATCAGACAATTACAAAGACAGAATGAAATTACTATAGTGGGAAGGCTGGCATATGAATTTCTCAAAGGGTCCATCCCTCAGCCCGCTGCTCTGTTGCTTTATACACGGGGACTTCGCTGGGGTCTGCGGGGTTTGTCTCCTATATGCACTGGATGATGCCTTCGGAGGAGGGGCGGGGGCGTGCGGGCTCCACTGCAGGAGAAGCAGAGAGAAGCAAGAGTGATGCCAAGCAGAGATGGTCCCCACCAACCAGCCCTACCGAGAGGGCAGACCTGGCGCCTTGCTGGTGCTCTGGGCTCCTGGCGTTGGGGATGTTTTTCCTGGCGGTCTTTAGCGGTTGAACTGAGGCCCCTCGTGGCTACAGATTTTTTTCGGAGGAGAATCAGACTTGCCGGGCAGAGCAGGAGTGATTTCCTTCAGCTTTTCTGCATGGAGAAGCCCTCAAAGAGCTTTGGCGCTGCTGAAAGTTATTGGGGAAACACACCCACCAGCTCAGCAGTGGTAATTGCCAATAATTAGCTGTAATCACTGCTACCTCCAGTTGGGACGCTGTGATGAATAGGGCAGCGCAAGCTGCGTGGTGCAGGCTCCCTGTCTGCTTACTTGCAGTGGGGAGAGAATTAGGAAAGTCTCATTTATCCTGGAGCGCAGGAAAGCATCGGTGGGAGGTCAGCCTATGTGGAATTAGCATAGCAAACCCCTCCTCCCTCCCTCCCTCCTCCTCGCCAGGCATTAGGGATAAGCTAATGACTCTCCTCCCTCCACATCTCCCTCCCAGGATGAAACTTATATGCGGTGGGATCTCAGGAAGTGTCATTAAAAATCAAGATGGAAGCAGCATCCATCAAATCGTGGCGGAGGTGGCGCATGTGCGCCTGCCGCCCGGGGAGACGCAGCCAGGAGCTGCTTCCAGCCAGGACAGCGTTTGGAGCAGCTCCAGCTTGGTTGCTCTTTCTCCTCAGGAATTTGAGTAGGGTTTTTTTTGGTGTTTTTTGGTGTTTTGTTTTTTTTTCCCTTTTGTTTGGTGCCTACAGAGATCAGATGGTGCGGAGATGATGTTTAAAACCCTCTGCAAGCCCCTCCTGCCTGCCTTGGCTGCTGTGCCCTGCTGCCAGTTGTCACTGAAGCTGTCAGGAAACTCAGGCTGAGTAAGTGGGGCTTTAAAGGCAGTAATAAGTGTTGGATTGGCAAACTGGGGGCCTTCTTCCAAGCTGCAGATTAGGAGCTGCACACAGCCTAGTTCTTGCTCGGCACCCTGGCAAACATCCTGGTGGCTGCCCATCAGACAGATCTTTGCCTGAATTGATTCTCAGGGCTGGCTGATCTCAGAAAAGCTTCCCACTGGGTTTTGTTAGGGGAGAAGGTCTCATCAGGAGCCCTTGGGTGTGGTGCATATTGATGTGTAGCTTCTTACCTGGCTGCAGATTAATATGTGTCCCATCCTGGACAGTCCTGGAGATTTTGCATCCAGGTGCTGATGAGCAGGAGATGATGAAGAAGCTGAAATTATCCCAGTCACTTAATAAACAACAATTCCATTGAACTCAAGCTGGATTATTGGTCCCAATTAGGAATGAAGAAGTTCAGTCTGTGTTCTGGACTGCATCTGGAGTCCTGCTAAAGATGGACTCAGCCTTGTTCAGGACTCCTGCTTAGGCTTAGCCTTGCTTTCAGCTCTGTGTGTGCCAGGCCCAGCCTGGCAGTGCTGCTCCTGTGTGGAAGTGGAAGAGCCAATCTGAACTGTTTCACAGTCCATGACTGACACCAGAGATGTTTCTGTAAATAATGAGTGCATCTTCTTGACTCTACTTCAAAGTTTTCACTTTATGAATCTTTTATGGAACTCTCTATGTTGGGAAAAAACCCACAAGCCTTTAGTACTGAAATTTTACCTTTTAAAACCATGCAATAAGCCCCAGTCCCCCAACCTTACACAAGCAGTTGACTTGAAAGCCCCATACCAGGTCCTGTTCCTGTTCACAGCGTGGGGTTGAAGTTGCCCGTGAAGGTGGACATATCCAAATGTGTGTGTGTGGATGCTCATGGGCTCATAGTGGCCTGGGCACTCTTTGACCTGCAGATGTGAGCCTTGATGCTCCTGAAATTAATTCCTTGCAACAGGATGTGCCTGCCCTCGAGTCCTGCTGAGCCTCTCCAAGTCAACCTCTGGAGTTAGGAAATTAAATTTGTAATAAATCTGCATTACAGTACAAGTAAATCTGCTCCAGTGGCTATAAAAATTAATTCCTTATCCTAAACATTATTATATAGCTTTCAAAATGAATTGACTGTGGTTGGTAGCCTGGTCTGTGCCATTATTGGTAATTAGTGTAACAAAATAACATTGCTGTAATATTTCCTGTCTACCCCTCCCCCAGTTGGGAGCCATTTCCTATTTAGTGATTCAGAATTGCAAATGCAATGCTTGGGAGCAAGCCACTCACTTTGGTTGGGCTTTTCCTATGTTCTCTGTCTGTTGGAAGTGAAGTCTCTCCCCTGGTCTGTGGTTTTCCAGCAGCGTTTGCTCCTGAAAAAGCTTTGCCACAGCACAGGTCACCATTAGAGCCTGATGCTGGATGCTGCTGCCATGGCTACCTGCAGATGCCCAATGCTCTTGGATCTCCTTGAGCTTCAGCTTGAGCACAGCTGGTGCTGAGGTCACCATCTCCCAAGATCTGGCCCTTGTACCATGTCTTGCAGACCATGTGCACTTCAGCAGGTTTTTACAGTGATTCACTGTACTTGAGTTGTCTTCACCCAGGAGCTTGCCCTAGAAGATGTGATGGATCTGCCCACCGAAGTACTTGGGGCAGTTCTGAGTTTGCCACGAGGTGTATGGAAGCAGAGGATCCCTTTTCTGAAGAACATCATAAGGAACTAGGCTGGGGCAGCAATTTCTGGGTAGCTGAAGGTGTACACAGCAGGGAGAGGCACACAAAGACACTGTTGGAGCCAGTTCAGAGGAGGCCACCAAGATGCTGAGAGGGCTGCAGCAGCTCTGCAATGAGGGCAGGCTGAGAGAGCAGCCTGGAGAAGAGAAGGCTTCCAGGAGACCTTGGAGTGGCCTTCTAGGATCTGAAAGGGGCTACAGGAGGGCTGGGGAGGGACTCTTGACAAGGTCTTGTAATGACAGGACAAGGAGGAATGGGTTTAAAGTGGCAGAGGGGAGATTGAAACTGGATGTTAGCAGGAAATTCTTTGCAGTGAGGGTCCCTTCCAGATTTAATTGCTTGAATATTTAAAACAAGGAGGTTGGGCTTTATGGTCATTGTGAGGTAGGCACTTGCAGCACAATCCCTGATCTCCTCTAGACTTTTCACTGTGGCAACCAAACAGCTTTTTTGGAGTAATGGTACTGGGTTGGGGTTGTGTGTGAGCAATGAAATGCAGGACAAACACGATGCAGATGAGCTCTTCTTTAATGTGGGTCATTTATGCATGTGCTTGCCTGATGGTATTTCTCCTCTGCTGCCTGGCATGTGTGCTGTTTATCTGTTTGCTCTGACCCTAAATCATTTTCGTCTGCAGTAAAGCTTCCGCTTCTGCTGGGAGATTTGTGGAGGCAAAGCAGCTGCACTTAACCTTGCGTTTTCTGCATCAGATTTCTGACAACATAAATAGCTTGCTGGGCACTGGAAAGATTGTTGCTGTGGCAGGAACGATCCTCTTTGAATCAGTTGTGTATCTTCAGGCTTCTCTTGCCGTTTTTACCCCTGGCGGTTACTAAAACTGAGATGCTGAAAGGGGTTGCCCAGGGAGGCAGCAATTTCTGGGTAGCTGAAGGTGCATACAGCAGGGAGAGGCACACAAGGGCACTGTTGGAGCCAGTCCAGAGGAGGCCACCAAGATGCTAAGAGGGCTGCAGCAGCTCTGCTCTGAGGGCAGACTGACAGAGTTGGGGCTCTACAGCCTGGAGAAGAGAAGGCTGCCAGGAGACCTTGGAGTGGCCTTCTAGGATCTGAAAGGGGCTACAGGAGGGCTGGGGAGGGACTATTGACAAGGTCTGGTAATGAGAGGATGAGGAGGAATAGGTTTAAAGTGGCAGAGGGCAGATTGAAACTGGATGTTAGGAGGAAGCTCTTTGGAGTGAGGGTGGTGAGACACTGGCACAGGTTGCCCAGGGAGGTTGTGGAGCACAGAAGCACTGACTGAAGATCACATTATTTGATTCTGTGCTCCACAACCTCCCTGGAGGTGTTCAAGGCCAGGTTGGATGAGGCCTTGAGCGACCTGTTCTAGTGGGAGGTGTCCCTGCCTATGGCACAGGAGGGTTGGAACTGGATGAGGTCTGAGGTCTCTTCCAACCTAATCCATTCTATGAACATGAATGCAGAGGAGGGGTCCATGCAACTGCTCCCACAGCAAAGCTGAGCCTAATTGCACCAGGTGTGTGTGAGTGAGCACAAAGCCACAGCTTGTGAGCTCTGGTTCTGCTAACAGCATTGGGAATTTCAGGCTTTGAGGGAAAGGGGGAGTTGGAAAAAATCAGGTTTCTGTTGTGTGCCTGTTTAGCTGGCAGGCACCACCAGACAGGACACTCCACTTCTCTAGGCGCTGCCTCTGCTCCCCATGCGCAGAGGAGGCAGCTGCCTGCGTCCTCCTCTCTGCCCTAGCAGCGAGCTGCGAGCTGCCAAATCACTCCCAGGATTATTTGCTGAGAGGGAGCAGGGCACCATTACCTCGGGCAGCCACCGAGCGGGCAGGAGCAATGCAAACAATTTACTACCCTGCTGCAGGGATGCTGCGAGGACTGCCCGTAAATGGCCACATAAAGGGAGTCTGGGTGGGAGCTGGGAATACACTGACAAACACAATTCTCCCTTAATTTAATAGAAGGGTCCATTCAGCAGAGAATATATTGTAAAGCCTCTCTCAGGTTGGATGGCCTCCCATTGTGTCTGGCCTTTGAAGTGCTGATTAGCCGGGCTGGGAACACGCTGATAAAAAGTTAATTTCTATTTGCTGTTGCTTTTGTAATTGGATGAACACGAAAGCAATTAAATATTAAAACATACAAACAAATAACGAAGTCACTGTAATTAGCCAAAGTTTGATCACTGTCATATTTATTTAGGAGGAGATGATACGTCTCAGCAGGTGACATTTTAAATACCCTTGGCTGCTTTGGTGTTGTCTTCAGAGAACGCTGAATAATGTACGGAGGATTTAATTAAACCCCATTGTAAATCAGCTCTGATGACAGGGAAGTGACAGCCACATGTTGGAAAGAGAATTAGGCCGAGGCAAGAGAGATTAATTAACTATTTTCTGCAGAGTTTAACCTAGGTGTTGTGCGGGGAGCTCGTCCGAGGAGGAGCGCTCCATTTTTTAAGTGGTTCCACCTGAGGTTGGAGCCAGGTGTGCGGAACTCTGCTCTGCAGCCCCTTGAGAGGGCGACTGTGGTAGTCTGCAGCTCCTGGTGGAGGGAAAGTGAGGCACATCCTGCTGCACCTTGTGCCAGTGGGTGCTGCTGGGTGGCTTTCACCTCCCAGAACCTTTGCAGCCCCTGCCAGCAGCTCCCTTGGTGTAGAGAAGAGCCTTCGCCTCTGCAGGGATCCTGGAAAACTAAACTTCTTTTGAGCCTTGAAGCAGGAGGGGAAGAGAAGCTCCTGAGCACTTGTTCCTCTTTGGCTGTGTCAATCCCCCGCCAAATGTTATCAGCCAGAGTTTTCGGAGCCCCCAGGTCAACGCTTTTGCTTTCTCGAGGTGCTTTGGTCACCAGCTGAAGCTAACGAGCGTGGGCGTGTTAGTGATGGCGAGGAATGAAGTTGCCCAAAGTGATGGGAATCACCTGAATCCAATCAATGGGATGATTTGCATCTTAATGTTTCTGGCTGGCCCTGCCGTTAGCAGCTCCTCCCCACTCTTAGGTTGATGAGCTTCAGCTGTCTGCGTGGTGGTAAAAGCTTCCATGGCCAGGAGAGCGTTGGCGCAGTAGGAAAGGGACGGCGCTGGGAGGTGAGCTGCCCAGGTAAGAGGGATGAGAAGCACAGGTAGAAGTTAGGAAGGAGTCTTCGAAACTGCTGCTCTGCTAGAGAAAGGGGTGTGAGATGGAAATTACAGAGAGCACAAGGGTGAGGGAAGGAGAGCAACTGAAATGGCGAGGGAGGGGGGGAGAAAGGGGCAGGGGTGTGTGTGCTTAGGCAGCGGAGTTCATATTTGGAGGTCCTCGAGCCTGTTGTGTAGTACTCTTAATTAAGTTGCGTCTTTCTAAAAGCACTGTTACTTCTGTGTCTATGGGCTGTAGGCAGAGGGGGAGGTTCAACTCTTGTGTGAAGCAAGACCTGCTTGCTGCCCAGGCCTGGAGGAACATTTTATCTAAGGTACCTACAAGGAGACTACGCAGGGTAGAACCAGCGCTAGTTGCCACCTGGAGGGAGTTGTTACAGTACACCAAGTTTTTTTCTCCTCTATTTCCAGTGTTATAGGAGAAATGAGACTTATTCCCAGCTCAAACACTCAAAAAAAAAAAAAAAAAAAAAAAAAAAAAGGAAAGAAAATGAGCCTGAATGTAAGAGCGCAGGAGGCAAATGGGCTGGAGAACCTCAAATTAGACTGAAAGCTTGCAGACAGTGCCCGTGCTAAGTTTTACTGCTGCCATGCTTCATGCTGGGAATGTGGTGAAGAGACTTCCAGGCTTGAGTTATGAGATAGTGCTTTTAAACCAGCAAGCAGAGCTAGTGGAGGCTGATCAGAGATGGCCTTGGAAGGTGAGCATGGAAGGGAAAGCAGAGGGTAACTTGGGCTCTCATGTAACCATCCCACATATCTCCTTCCGCAGGGCCACCAATGATTGCCAGGGGTGTGGGGCAAGGATGAACCTGGCTGGCTTGGTGTGGACAGGTCAGCTGAGAAGAGGCAGAGATCCTTCCAGCACAGGTAAGATACTGCCTCACCTGGGATCACAGCACGGGGGTGAAGCTTTCGCTGCTGGAGATGATTTGCACATCCGAGTTTGCATTTCAAAGCCTCATTCTTCCCCTCTCTTACCAATGAAAACTGGAAGTAATTGTACACATTGCAGGGGGAAAAAAAAAATCACTTTATTCCCAGAGGTGTAAATTAATTGATTCAGCCCAGGAAAAAGACCTGGGCACTGCTACAGCCATCTCCCTGAAGGCATCTCGTTGGTGTATGGGTCTGATCAAAAATGCAAATAGGATCTTAGGAGGGGCAAGGGATATGGTGAAAAGAGGGAAGGTAACAAAGAAATATAATATTGCTGGGGTGGAAATAGCTCTTCCTTCTCTGAATATGCCACCAAATAGTCATTTCTGCTGCCCAAAATGGTCTTGCAGTTTGGCTAGGTGTGCAGAGCAGCATGAAAACAGTGATCAGGTGTTGGAAAACGTTCCTGACTAGGCAGAGTGAAGGATGGGCTGGGCAGAGTGATGGCCTGATACGAAGCACCTGCTCCAGAGCAGGGCAATTATAGCCCTGCCTCTCCAAGAAGGCTGTGATGGTGTGAAGCAGCTCACCTGGAGCCTCATGCTTGTGCACAGCTGCTGACTTGAGCTCTTCCTTTCCTGGGTGGCTGTGGTGATTATAGCCCAATGCCTGGGCTATGTGGGGAGCAATTGGTGTCCAGAAGAGATTTATCCTTTCCCCTGACCCTCATCCGTGACTTGCTGCTTGTGTTTTGGGTCTCTTGTTTCTGAAGTTTTGGAGAGAGCTGCTCTGGCAGAGCAGACCACAGTGAATGGTTGTCCTGGCACTGCTCACTTGGCCTGGGGTTGCATGGTCTGTGTTGTGCTGAGCACTGAATTTGGAGCTGGGAGATGACTTTTTTTTTGTCTGTATCAATTGGGCAGGGAATATAGATGATGTTTATGCTGTATTTATAGGCTCCTATGAATCAACAGGGGCTGCTGTTCATTGGTGGCAGGACCCCAGTCTGTTTGTGATGCTCCTGCTCCCTCCTCCTCTGGTATTTTTTTGGTCATTATTTCTGATCTTTTAGTACAAATCTTCAGTTTTTAGTGGTGTGAGAGGAGGTGGTTTGTGGTGGGTTGTGGTTACAGGGAAGAGATGGTCTTTGGTCGTTGATCCATAGCTGCCCCAAACTGAAGTGATCACTTAGGCTGTCTCTGCGGTCTCTGGGAGATGAACATTTTGGGGTGAAACATAGCTCCTTGGCGGGGCTGTGTGTCTCTAGCTGGTAAGGCAGCCTGGATGAATGCAGCAGACTCGCTAGGTAAGGTGTGGAGAAACTTCCATCTCAGATGAACCTCAGTGCTGCCAGTTTTCCCAGCTGCTGTGGCAGATGGCACTGGGAAAGCTGTGGGCTTGTAGCTGAAGGTGGAGGCTGCCGGAGCAGTGCCCTAAACGCCGAAAGCTTTGCCTTGCAAAGCTCTGAGATCTGGCTCCTTTTGCATCCCAAATGGAGCACCCAACCACATGATACCCTGCTGATTGATTTGGCTGTGCCTCAGTTCCCCATCTGCAGGAGAGTAATTCCACCCTTCCTCCCAGGCTGCTGGAAGGCAAATTAATGTTTGCAAGCCACTCAGATACTATGATAATAAATGCTGCGAAAGCCCAGGAGAAAATTAATAGCTCATTATTTAGACCAGGACTTCAATAGCATGCCATACACAGGGCTACATATTGAATGATGAGGATAAAGAAAAATATTGAATAGCTGCTCATTAAAAGAGGACAATCCATCTGCTGGAGGGAAGGGGGCTCGTTCCTGCAGCAAGAAGGGCCCACGATCATCTTGCAGTGTGTGTTGCAATGCATCTATGCCAGGGGACTGGGCTTGGGGGTAATCCATGCAGGCCAGATGCTGGCATTTTTCAATTGCTTGCCTGACTGCAACCTGACTGCTCTCTTAACGCTGGGCTTGGCTTTAATATATAGCAAAGAGATCAAAATGCCAGTAGATGGCACTCAAGAATATGGAGCATTATTCCTGGGTGTGTGAGAGCAATAAATGTGGTGCTGTGTACCACAAATGGCTTCTTCTGCATGGCTCTTACTATTCTCCACTCTTCTATTTTTTTTGTCTTCCCTACCATTTTTTTTTTTTTTGTTTTGTTTGTTTCCCCCCCTCCTGGCCTGGAAATTTGATGCATGGAGCAAAGGGAGAACAAATGTGTGAAGCAGGCAGACATCGTTCAGTGGTCTCGGTGCTCTTCTCTGATCTCAATTTTGTTCCTACCCTTCGGGTTTAAATTACTTAACAGTCTAGAGATCCGGGGCTGTGCTCTCCTCAGCTGACCCTTTTTGTGCTTTGCTTACAGCTTGTCTGTAAAATGAGACGAGAACTCAATTTGAAAGCTGAAGTTAATTGACCTAAATAAAGTTAAGAACCTTCTGTTGGCTTTATGATGGGAAGAAAAAAAAATGATGCAAGCCAAACCTGCATAACTCTCTTTCTTACACATGCTACAGAGCAGAATGGTTTTGCTGGTGCATTTTCAAGCTGCTGGTGTTTACTAACAGTTGTTTGTGATGTGGTGCTGCCTGGAGAGCTCTGCAATCAGCGAGCTGCTGTACTTGGCGCTGATCTGCAGAAATGGGGAGACAGCACCAACCCGGAGCAGCTTGGTTTGATTAGGAAAGACAGAGGCAGTGATTCTGAATCAGAATCAGGAATGGGTTTGGTTGTGAGCAACCTGGGTTATGTAGAAAGCAAGCCCTAGGGCTGCTTTGATGCTTGAGCTGGTCCCAGAGCAGAGCCCTTTGCAGCCAGACGTCCTCACTCAACACCTGGTGCTGCTGGACTGAGAAGTGCAGTTTTAAAGCAGGCTGACACAGAAGTGAGGGTGGCCTTACTGGGAGAAGATCCATTGCTAACTGGAGGATGGAATGCCTTCTGGTTTGGTAAATGCAGCTGAAGCCTGACCTGTAAGATCTGTCATACCATCTCTCTGCTGGGGATGCAGCCCTGAGCTGCCATCTCCTCTGCTCTCCCCAGCCACAGCTACTGCCCAGCTCTCCACTCCATCTCAGCATCTGCTTTGAGCAAAGCAGTCCTGATTCTACCCTGGGCAGGCAGATGCTCTTCTGTTGGTTTAGCTTGATGCACTACAACCTGAAATGGCTGCATCAGAGTGAGGAGCACTGTGTCCATACCTCTGTCAGTGCAGTGATTTAAAAAGCTTTTTGGCTGCGTTCATGCCATTCTTCCTAATCCAGATGACTCACTGGGCTAGGCTGAAGGATGCTTTTCTGGGAAATGCAGAAAAAAAAAGGATGAGAAGGTAAAGGACACAGCTCCTTGGAAAGCATTGGCTGTGGAGCTGGGCTCCAGGCAACGCATCAGGATGGGAGACTTTGGTTTTTACCTCAGAGTCTGCTGAAAACCCACGGGATGAGCTTGATCAGACAGGATTTAGCTATTTCTCTTCTCTATGCTGTGGTTTCCCACTTGCGAAATGGTTTTGAGGACAGCCTGTTTCCTATGTGAAAGCTACTGCAGCTCTGAGGAGGAAGCTTCCCTGTTTTCCACATTTTTCAGGTGGCACAACACACATGGCCACACTGGGAATGAGATCTTGGGTTTGGATCCAGAATAGAGACATGTTTGGGTATGGCGTTTCAGAAATGTGGGCTTTGTTTTCAGCAGCAGCTCCAAGCTGGAGCTAATTTGCAGGGGTGGGTGGGGGCTGCTGCCTGTGGCTCTGCCTGGGGGAGCCCTCTCGTGGCTGAGGTGATGGCTTTGGGATCACAATGGGTAAACCTTCCTCTCAGCTTTCCCCTGGGAGGAAGCTGCAGTCAGCAAGGAGGTCATCCCTCAGTCTGCTCTTCTCTAAACTGAACAAGCTGACTGGCTGCTTTCTCCAGGCTCCCAGGACCATTGAGAGATGACTGAGAGGACTCATGATAACATTAGCCAACTCCTTCAGTACCCTAGGATGAACCTCATCAGGCCCCACTGTCCTATCTGCATTCAGTTTCAGCAGCAAATCAGAGGATGGTTTACGTTGGAAGGGACCTCAAAGCTCAGCCAGTTCCAACCCCCCTGTGCCATAGGCAGGGACACCTCCCACTAGAGCAGGTTGCTCAAGGTCTCATCCAACCTGGCCTTGAACACCTCCCTGGGTAACCTGTGCCAGTGTCTCACCACCCTCACTCCAAAGAGCTTCCTCCTAACATCTAGTTTCAATCTGCCCTCTGCCACTTTAAACCCATTCCTCCTCATCCTCTCATTACAAGCCCTTGTCAGTAGTCCCTCCCCAGCCCTCCTGGAGCCCCTTTCAGGTACTGGAAAGCTACTATAAGATCTCCTGGCAGCCTTCTCTTCTGCAGGCTGCAAAGCCCCAACTCTCTCAGCCTGCCCTCATTGCAGAGCTGCTGGGCCCTCTCAGCATCTTGGTGGCCTCCTCTGCACTGGCTCCAACAGCTAAAAGTCTGCTGGGACCTCCTTACTCCCTCAGTCACAGTCCTCCAGCCTGAGGCTCCATCACTGGTGTTAAATGCAGAGGGGAAGAAGGAATTTAGTGTCTTTGCTTTATCTTCATCCTTGTTTGAGCTAACCAACCCCATCGGGTTGAGGATTGATTGACCAGTGGTTGAGGACTGGAGAAAAATGAGCCCAGAGCCTTGCTGTGGTAATTGAAGACAGAAAAAGGGGGAATGGCCTCAGGCTGAGATTGTGTAGGTTTAATCATAGAATCAGCCAGGTTGGAAGAGACCTCCAAGATCATGCAGCCCAACCTATCACCCAGCCCTTTCCAATCAACCAGAACAGCAAGATTGGACATTAGGGAAAAAAAAAGAGAGCAGTCAGGGACTGGAATGAGCTGCCCAGGGTGGTGGTGGAATCACCCATCCTGGCTGTGTTGCAGGGTGGTTTGGATGTGGTGCTTAGGGCTATGGTTTAAGGTGAATCTTGCAGAGTAGGATTCTAGGTTGGACTTGGTGATCCTGAGGGGCTTTGCCAGCCTGGATAATTCTATGAGAGAGGGTTGTGAGGATGCAGGAAGCTAACTTGCCAGCTGGGTCACCTCAAACCTCCAGTCTGCACAGAGAGCTGGCCTAGGACTGGTACTTGTTGCTGCAGGCAGAGAGATGTCCCTGCAGTGGTAGCAGAGATAATTCCAGCCCAGTGGAACAGAGTGGGAATCGCTGGCCGGGGAGCATCGCATGAGCTAGCAGCAGAAAACAGCTGTTCCCCACTACATTTCCTCTCTAAGTGAAAGTACAACAGATGCAAAACAGCATTAAAATGGCAGCAAGGCTGTAAATACAGCTTCTAATTACTGCACCAGGTAATGTCAATCACCAGCAGCCAGATTTCTCCCAAGGATGCTCTGCAAGCAGATGGGATGTATGAAGTCTTTTAAAAGATGGATTGGTTGTTGGGGCTTTTCTTTTTTTTTTTCCCCTTCTTTTCTTTCCTCCCTCCTTCCCCTTCAATGCATTATATATAAGCCTGCTCACTTAGGACAGCAGAGGAGGATGTCACAGCCTTTCTGCCTGGTGTATCTTTGGCATGTGGTGCTGAGAATAACCAAGGAGAGGGGAATGGAGCATTAAATGCAGAGATTTGGGGATGGGGAGAGGTGGGTGGAGGAAGCTGCCTAGTACGGGAATAGTGTGAGCAGGAAAGGAAAGGAAGGAGCTAAAAGAGACAGCTTGAGTGACAGGGAGAGAAAATAGCACCCAGAAGGGTGGCCCCAGCTGACTTCTTAGAAGTTACAGTGTTTGCTAGGGAGAGGAGGGAGCTGGGATCCTCCAGGCTCTGCCAGTGCCTGAGTCACCTGGGGGGGTGGTATAGTAAAGGATAAAGGATGGAAATATTCCCCTCTGCTTTTCTCCTAATTGCTCTGCTCTTCACTCTGGTTTGGGGTTTATGACCCTGCCAACCACGGTGGCAGCTCAGCAGCTCTTACGTGATAGTAGCACCAACAGTTTCCCCTTCATGTTCTGTGGTCCCCTTCTAAAATTTGGGCCATGCAAGTCTGAAGGAAGTTGACTTGTACTTAATTTTTTTTTTTTTCAACTGAGAATCACTTCTCTCTTCAGAGGTGATTTGTTTGTAGGCAGTGGGGAATGTAAGTTGGGTCAGGTTGGTGTAATTTTTAAGGCGGAAAGGACTTTTCAAGAGGTTATTGCAGCTTTTCTTGAAGGCAGGTGGATTGTGACTGCTCAAGTCCTTGTGAGCCATAGCTCTTCCAAATTTCCTTTTGGCTCTGGGGTCTGCCCTCTCTCTTGGACCCATCAGGTGCTTTTCAGCTCCAGATTTGATGGATGGAGGACAGATGTCGGCTGTTAGGTATCCACCAGTGGCACCATCCTGCTGAGACTCAGTGGAGCTAAGCTGTGGAGCCAGCCTAAGGCACAGTTTGGTGTGGAATGGCAGCAAGGCCGTGGAAAGATGATGTAGCTTAGCACAGGCACACCAGTGCCTGCACCAGCAGCCTGTCTGGACTGCATGAGCACTCTGCTAACAAAGCTGAGTGGTGATGCCTGCATTGATGCAGGAGGTTGGACATGTTTAATGGAGAAGTGTGGATTATAAAGAGATATTTGAAGCCTGAGTAGATAATGGAGAAGTGTGTGTGTGGGGGAAGTGTACTTCCTTCTTTTCCTTCCTGTAAGTGTTCTTCCAGCTTTGTTGGTTTATCTACTGCTGGGGGCTGCAGGGAGTAATGTGTAGGCACTGAAGTGAGATCCTTGAGGATAGTCATATATTACATATCGGTGTCTGCTCAGAGTTTATTCCGGATGTTAATGTGCATTACAGATATTTCTGAAGCTGATGCTCTGCTTCTCTTCATGTTTTAGAGCCCACCTGACCTGCCCTCCATGCAAAGCTGGAGAAACAGAAAGCTTTGGCTGCCCCCCTCAGGGTCCCCACTTTAAGAAGGACAGGGATCTGCTGGAGAGTGTCCAGCACAGGGCTACAAGGATGATGAAGGGACTGGAGCACTGCCAGATGAGGAGAGGCTGAGGGACCTGGGGCTGCTTAATCTGGAGAAGAGAAGACTGAGAGGGGATTGAATCAATGTTTATAACTACCTGAAGGCTGGGGGTCAGGATGGGGGATCAGGCTCTGCTCACTGGGATAGGATGAGGAGCAGTGGGTGGAAGCTGCAGCACAGGTTCCAGCTTAACACAAGAGGGAACTTCTTCACTGGAAGAGTCCCAGAGCACTGACACAGGCTGCCAAGAGGGATTGTGGAGTCTCCTTCTCTGGATACTTTTGAGGCCTGTCTGGATGTGTTGCTGTGTGCCCTGAGCTAGATTGTCTGGTCCTGCTCTGGCAGGGGGGTTGCACTCAATGATCTCTTTGGGTGCCTTCCAACCCCTGACTCTGTGAGCCTGTGCAGAGAAGGACAGTGGCCTTTTGGCTACCTGGAGAGCTGAGGGGCACCCAGTTTGTACCTGACTGGGACATACTGCAGCCTGGCATGGCCCTGTGGGGACAGGTGAGGAGCAGGGATGGGTTTGCTGCACATATTCTGTGAGAGCTGAGATACAGCCACAAAGCAGAAAATCCCTCCCATTCTCTCTCCCTCTCTCTCTCTCTCCTCCCAATCAAATTAGGAGGAGAGAGCAGCAGAAAGTGCATTAACTAATCAAACTGTGATTCCAAATTGATTATTGCAAATTGCCAACCATAACAATTCTCCTAATGGCAGTGATTTAAAAATAAAGAATAAAATAAATAACAAAAATAGAGCCTCCATTAGGCACTGCACTCACCCGTGCAGGCTGCCTGCACATCATGGGCCCTGTGCTGGGCTCTCTCTGTGGCTCAGGAGCCTTGGATTAGCTCCTGATCCAGGCTCTGCAGGAGCAGATGTTTGGCTTGCTGCTGGTTCTGGCCCCATCCACCAGAGCCTGGCATGGCTGTGGGTAGCTTGGCTGTGGGCAGCATTGCCTTGCCTGATGGCTCCTGTGTGTGGAGCTTGGCTGTGGGCAGCAGCCCTGTGCACCTTTTCCCAGCAGTTTCCCTGGCAACCAACCTGCCAGCAGCCTGCAATGTCAGAAAATAAAACAAGGGGACACCACAGCTCCTCAAGAAAATCCTACCCCCCAAAAAAAACCCCGAAAACAATCAAACACAAAACATCCCCCCCAAAAAAAAAATAGCCCAAAAAAATTCAACCCGAAACACCTCCAAACAAACCAATCCCCCAAAACATCCCCAGTGTGAATGCAGCCCAGACAGCAACTGTGTGTTGGGCTGCAGCAAGAGCAGCTGTGGGCAGCAGGGCATGGGAGGGGATTGTGCCCCTTGGCTCTGCTCTCCTCACACCCCACCTGTAGCACTGTCTGCAGCTCTGCAGCCCCCAGCACCAGCAGGACATGGAAGTGTTGGAGCCAGTCCAGAGGAGGCCACCAAGATGCTGAGAGGGCTGCAGCAGCTCTGCTCTGAGGACAGGCTGAGAGAGTTTGGGCTCTGCAGCCTGCAGAAGAGAAGGCTTCCAGGAGACCTTGGAGTGGCCCTCCAGGATCTGAAGGGGGCTACAGGAAGGCTGGGGAGGGACTATTGACAAGGTCTGGTAATGACAGGAGGAGGAGGAATGGGTTTAAAGTGGCAGAGGGGAGACTGAAACTGGATATTAGAAGGAAGCTTTTTGGAGTGAGGGTGGTGAGACACTGGCACAGGTTGTCCAGGGAGGTTGTGGAGCACAGAATCACTGAATGTGATCAAAGCCATTCCCCACCCATCCTGGAACTGTGCTTGGGATTGCACCCACCCAGGTGCAGGACCTTACACTTGGCCTTGTTGAATGTCATGAGGTTGGCCTGGGGTTATAAAACTTAATGTCTAACTGCTAGAAGGGCTTTCTCCTAGGCAGTTCTCCTTCCAAACCTTATTTTCTGGTTGCAAGAGTGAAGCCCTCATTGTCTCTGCTTTCCATGGCATCTGCTCAGTTGCACGTGTTGGGCAGACCATGTGTTGGTGCATGTTTGGTTTTTTTTGTTTCTCTTTCCAAAGCAGCTTTGCTTGGCTGCCTGCTTCTTCCAGTGTTTAGATCAAACTCACTCAACTGGCAGAGTTGTGTTTAGTTTCTTTGCCTTCTGATGCCCCTGTTTTTAAGTCTGATCAGCTTTATTAATCCAGCAGCTCCTAATCAGGAGTGCTGGTGCCCACGCTGCCTGATAGCCACGCTCACCCACTCGAGTTGAACATAATCACCTTCCCTTTTAATTACCCTAAACATTTGATAACCTAGCTGTTCCTGGCAGTTGGACAGGCCTTATCACTGTTCTCGAGGGAGTTTGTGCTTCTGGCTCAGGAACACCTATCTCATGTCAAGAAGATAATTTCTATGGAGAGGCTTATCCTGTTTGCACAGGACAAGGCTTGGGACTATAGAGTTACCAGGTAGGTATTGCTGCTTGCCTCTCTTCAAGCAAAGTATTTCTAAGATAGCTAAACCATCACTGCTATCTTTGTCTGCTTATGTTGAGGAGCACTTTGAGGGCCTCATCCTCTCCTTTCCTTGGGTCTGTTAGCGTTCAGCAAGGCCTGAAGATCTCTTCTGTCTTCCTCAACTAGAAAGCAAAGGTAAATGAATTGGTTTGCTGACCCATTTCTAATTAGACATATCCAGCTTCCAATTCCTACTTTAGAAAGATCAGAGAATTCTTCCTATCAGTTGCTGTCACTTACTTGTCAAATGGCTCATGAGCTGTCCCTGCTCTCTGCCTAGGGCTCATCTATTCTGCTTCTTCAAGCTCTATGCCCTTGTTAAGTGGAAGAGCAAGAGGGCAGAGTTGTAGGGAGCACAAGTCCTGGGAGAGTGGCTAACAAGGTCATCACCCCCTGGTTTTCCCTTTTCTTGTGTTCTATTTTCTTCCATGGCTGTTGAAAGAAGGGGGGGGGGGGGAAATTTAAAAGATAAAAGATTTTAAAAATATGATGGGAAATGTGGAATAACAAAGTTTTGTGCATGGGGAAGTATAGAAAACCTCTAGGAAGAGTTCACAATGTTGGTTTGTTCTGAATGCAGAGAGCAAACTCCAGCCTCTCTCTGTTTTCTGTGCCACTGTTTCTATTGTTCTACTGGCTCCACTAAAACCTCAATACTATACACAGGTCTGATGAAGGTTTTCAAGATGAAACCAGGTTTGGCTATTGTCACTAGATGGTTCTTTGGTGGGCAGCACAAAAAGAGTGAATGGTCTCACTATGGTTCTTAGTGGGAGCATCCCCAAGTTGCAAATCCAAGATTTCTGCTGACTCTACATCAGGGTTAGCAGGTGCTGCAGGGGGTGAGCGTGAGTCCCTGAATCTTCTGCTGGCCTGTGCTAACATCCTCTTTTCAGGGCTGCTTCTGCCCCAGAAGTCCTTTTCTGGGGCAATTCTTACAGTTTTAGTTCTGGAGATCCCCTGAGGAATCTGCAGTGAGGCTGCTCCTGCAGAGCTCTCCCAGGAATCAGAGCCCAGCAGCTTTCATCTGCACTTAAACCAGACTATTACTGCTTTTCTAAACCTGCACACCTCCTCCACGAACACAGGAAGGCTGAGTACAGAGTTTCTGGCAGTCTTTTGTCTCTCCTGTCTCTGTTAGGACTCTCTCACCTTCAGGTGCTAAACCTTCTCTTCAAGCTGGGTGCAGTGAGACTCCCATGTGGTGGGATGGGACCTTATAGCAAAGGTATATAGCGAAGGATTAGATCCTTTACTGTGCTCCTCAGAAGCATGATGTAAAGCCTGCTTGTCTTTATACTGGTTCAAGAGCCCCCAGATGGATGTAGAGGACTCTTGGAGAGCTTTTTGTGATGCTGTGCAAGACCAGCTCCTCTGTCACTGCTTGCTAAGAAGATGGAGAAGACAAATTTAGACCCGAGTATGAGGCTTGCTCTGTGGAATAGCAACAAAGCCAGCTCTGTCTCTTGGAAGTGAAAAACAGGCAGCAAAAGAAGAGATTTGCTGGGATCTGGCAGTTTATACTGTCATTTTCCTTGGTCTATTGCCAAACAGATACAGTCTGTGCTTGGGGAAAACAAGGGGATGAGTCAGTCTTCTCCACTCAGGTTGTTACAGGCACCTCTTGTAGGCTCTAATTTAGACTCTGCTTAGTGGATTTGAACTCTCAATTCCACAGTGCCCTACTGGACATGAAAGGACAGGCACTGGCTCTAGGGTTTGGCCATTTCATATACAGTCAAGTCCAGTCTATTGGAGAGGCTTAGTGGAAGTTGGAAACTAAATCCTCCCTCAGCTGACCTCTGGGAGAACTGCTCAGCTTTGAGGCAAAGCTGCAGCCGAATTCCCAAAGTTAGAAGCTTTTGCTCTCTGAAGGGATTTGGTGTTGGGTCAGTAGCAGGAAATCTTGCGTGTATGGCTTGCACCATGCTTAGCTTCTTGTGCCAGGAGCATGGGGAGATGAGGCTGCAGGAGGGTTGGCTCTGCAGGGCTGTGGTTCATGGTACCACAGGCAGGTTGGCTCTGCAGGGCTGTGGTTCATGGTACCACAGGCAGGTTGGCTTCTGCAGGCATCTGGGGCCTCTGCAGTGCAGGGATCTGCTTGGCCTGTGGGGAAGTTTTCCAGCCTCTTTCATCTCTTACTCATCAACTTTTGATGACTACCCCCCGAAGCAGGGAGCTGCTATTCAGTGTAACAAGAACACAGTTCCTGACTGGCCAACCTGCTTAGGAAATGTACCCATTCCTTTTGAGATTAGTCTGCCTCCTTTGAGCTTGGCTTTTTCATATATACACAATTGCAGTTGCTTGTGGATGGAAATAGGAAATTATCTCATACAGGGTATGATTTCTCTATTTCTTTTTTTTTTTCTTTCCCTTTAAAATAAAAATAAAAAAGCAAGAAAAAAGAGAAGTTGCATTTCTCTGTTCCCAACAGAGAACTTTATCTTGCATATTGAAATTGCAAATAGCAATTCCAATAGAGTTACAGGGAAGGGGGGAAAAAAAAAGAAAAAAAAAAAGAAAAAAAAAATCATTTTCTGAGCTTAGTTTCTGCTAAAAAGCAGGTCTGGAAGCAAGTTGTTGTTTTAATTAACTAGGTGGTTTGTAATCAATTCTACCCTGGCAGGGATGAAAGTGGCTATTTTCAGTGTCAGGACTGAAAATACCAGCAGGGAAATGACTCTATATCCAGACAAAAGAATTCTCCTCAAACAAACACTCATGTCCAAAGCTGATCTGAATTCTAAACCCAAAAGATTTTAAGAGTTGGTTTGGTTTTTGGGGTTTTTTTTTGTGTGTGTTTTGCTCTTGTTTGGACACTTGTGCAGTTTAACTCCGTGACTACCTGTTTGTTGTTTGGCTGCACGAAACACTGCTGCCTTCGTTAGCGTATGCCAGGGCTTAGGAATACAATCAGGCACTAATGCATTCATTTTCTGCTTGGCTGCTCCTTCATTGTGATGTTAGTACATAGGAAGAATATGATCAGGGCGGCTGTGGGATGAACTAATCAATTCAGAATGAATAATCCAAAAAATACAGATGTCTGAGGGAGATCATCTCAGTACGGACTGAATTCGGCAGAGCTGGAGAACAGAGCTGGAGGCAGACCCCAGCAAGGTAGAGCCTTCAGCCCTGGCTTGAGGTCTCACTACCTCCCTTTCCCAAAAAGACTTTGGTCAAAGCTTGCCAAGAGCTAGTTCAGAAGCTTCAGGTTGGATACATCTGGAGCAGCCTCTCCCCTGCACATGGACTTGTGACTCTTGCTGAAGCTGCAGAGGTCTTTATTTGGGAGGGCTGAGTGCTGGCAGGGGATTGCTGCCAGGGTTTGCTCAATGACAACTGCTCCTTTCTGTTTTCCTTTCCTCATCCCAGCCCCTGCCAGCAATTTGTCATGTCTGGTTAGTTAGTTTGGGGTTTTTTTTCTTTTTTTTTTCCTTTTCCCTCTAGTTATGAGCAGTTTGCTCTTGCTGGTTTTACTTTAAATTCTCCCCTGGGAATTCTATGTAATGTTTCTCACTACAAATAAGAAAACTGAGAGGAGGTATAGACCTGTGGCTGGAATCCATTTTTAAGCCAGGACAGGCTTCAGAGGTGTGGGAAAACACTTGTGCAGTGGTCAGTGAGTGCAGGTTGCTTACATCTGTGAGTGGAGCCAGAGCAGCTTTCAAAACAAAGCCACTCTGTCCTTCTACTGTCTTAGCAACTCTATTCAGACAATGATTTAGGTTGGGAAAAGACCTTTAAGATCACAGGGTCCAACTGTTAACCCAGCACAGCCAGGTCACCACTTAAACCATGTCCCTCAGCACCACATCCACATGTTGTTTTTTTTTAAATCCCATCAGAGATGAGTGGAGCACTGCTGGATAAGGAATTGGCTGGATGGTGGCACGCAGAGAGTGGGGATTAAGGGCACAATGTCCACCTGGAGACCAGTGCCAAGTGGTGTCCCTCAGGGGTCAGCGCTGGCACCAGTGCTGTTTGATGTCTTTGTCAATGACATGGGCAGAGGAATCAGTGCGTCCTCAGCCACTGCAAGTGACCTGTTCTAGTGGGAGGTGTCCCTGCCTGTGGCAAAGGGTTGGAACTGGACGATCTTTGAGGTCCTTTCCAACCCAACCTATTCTATGGTGACTTCACCACTGCCCTGGGCAGCCTGTTCCAGGCTTGGCATCCTGCAGAGCAGAGGCTGCACAGTCAAGGAATTTGTGGGCTCAAGGAGGGGAGGGTTGAGAGTGATTTAGTGCAGACAAGGAAATTCAGCTTGAGCTGTGTGCCTGTGCCCGTGTGCCTGCAGGTCTCCGTGGGTGGGATTTCTCTCCCCGTTGGCTCTGCGCTCGGTGTTCTTTATTGTCTCTCGCAGGTAGATCGCTCGTTGCTATAAATTTTCTTATCTCCAGTGCTTTTCCAATTATGGATAACAACAGGAAAGCAGTCATTGGTTTCTAAAAGGTCATCAAGATATAGGGCCCGATTGGGAAGGGGATGACTTATGGAGTTAGCTTGTGTAAATCTGGGGAAGTTTTATGCGCAAGTCAGGCACGAAATGTAAGTGAGATTCATAAAACTCAAGAGATTTACACTGGCTTCAGTTGCTGGAAATCAGAATGGTTATGAAGATTTTTCCCCTCTCTGTGCTGCATATGCAGAGAGTAAGCTTGGAATGTTTTTTTTCCAAGTGTCTTTGGTGTTGGAAGTGTTGTCCTGCTGGCCCCAGGCAATGGACTCGGTGTTGTAAGCAAGCACTACACAGGATGTGCAGGGTAGAACCTGTGTGGTGTAGTATGGGTTTCAACTACCACTGATGGATTCAGTCACCAACAGGAGTCCCAGGGGGCATGGTGAAGCTCTCTGGCAGGACCACAAAGTGCAGAATGTCAGAACTGAGCCTGTTCCAGAGGGAACATGTAATGCATTCACTTCTGCTGTTCTTTTGGAAGCAGGGTACAGCCCTAGGCTGGTATGATGGGATAGGGGAAAGCCCAAAAAGATTCTTCTTCCTTGACCTGCTCAACTCTGCTGAGGGGCCCAAGGTCTGCCTAAATGAGGCCATGATACAGCCCGACAGCAGGAAAGGTCAATCAATCAGGGGGCTGCCCGTTGCTGGTGCGACAGTGATTAAATTGGGCTCTGCCAGGTTCTGTTGCAATCTGGCTCACTGCCCATCTGTCTTACCATGTTAAATATAACCATAGGCATGTGGAGGTCATGGCCAAATCCAGAAGATGCCAGCTCATGTAAATTATCTTTGTTATCCCCCAGTCTCATAAGAGCTTGTAAGAGCACTTAGAGTTGCAGCATCTCCTCTCTGACACGGGGGTTTATAAAGCATCTGGGTCTGGCAATAGCTTTCCTGTCCAGGGACAAGGAGGAGGGAGAGAAAAATTGTCAGTTCCATTTTTTGCTTCCCCCCCCCTTTTTGGCCTTGTTGGCAGGACAAAGAATGACAGCGAGTGTGCCCCTTTGCAGATTGACACCGAGTGAATGCAGCCGCTCCTAATCACTGCCTCCGAGCATTTATCACCTCCACAGATTAGAACGTGGGGAGCAGGTGTCTGACCTGCAATGACAAAAAAAACACAGAGTGGTGCTAGGGAGGAAGGAAATAGATAAGATGTCATTTTTCAGCACAATTTTTCTCTCTTTAATGTTCTCCTGGATTATAGGAAACAATCATGGGATGGGGTACGCCGGTGTTTTATGGTGTCAGTAAGGTTTAAGGTTCTTGGGCGGAGGGGTGGGGGGAGAGGAAAAAAGTTTTTTAATTGATGTTGGATGTTATGGGGCATTTATAGGGCAGGTGAAGTTGAGGGAGGTTTTAATTTATTTACTTGAGTAAAGAAAGCTAAATGGGATTTCCAAAGGAAATGAAAAGTCCTCTTGAGCTTGGCTTCCACTTAGGGCAGGAAAAAAAAAAAGGATACAGAAATGACCCTTCTTAGGTTAAAGAGCTGCTTGTGTCTCTGAGGGGATGGTAGGAAACAGTGTGTTTAAAAAAAAAAAAAAAAAGCTTTCCTCCTCGTATCACACTCTGCTTTTCTTTTTTTTTTTCCTGCTGGAAGTGCCACCAAACACAAAAAGAATCCAAAACCCATCGACTTGGCTGTGGTACCATCTACCACTGCTGCTAAATGCACTCTTCTGTGGGACCCATCAATGCTGCTTTAATGCTGACTTCAGTTTCCCATCATTGCGTGTATGTCAAGAGGGAAAATGGTTTTAAACTTTCCTGATCTGCAGTTTTGGGTTTAAAACCTCATCTCTCATTTTAATAATAGTCATAATCCCATTCCAAGCTGCTTTCATGTTTTCCATTGGAAGAGCTGGCAAGCGTCCTGCACGTTTAAGCATCACAACGTTCTAGGACCAATGAGTGCAAGCTGCCAGAATTCAGATCCAGCTCACTGCACAAATTGGGAGCTGTCTGTAACTGAAACCTTGGGTCAGATTCATTATTGCAGTGTAGTGAGGGGAAGGGAGGAAGTGAGAGGCAGGTCACACAGTGAATATAACCAGATCAAGGAGCAACCCACCCTTGTCTCTTGAGGCTCTTCAGCAGGAAGAGCTGGTTGCAGGCCAGCCTGGCAGTTGTAATATCTGGCTTCAGGGATCTTCACTGGAGACACTGAAGAGACGAAAACCTTTGTGTGTCCAGATGCATATGAGTTAATTCAGGAGTCTTTGGGAGAACTTTGGAGTTGTTGCTGCTGCTAAGAGAACAGCTCTCTGAGGAGGAACTTTCTCTCTCTGTGGTTGCACCCAGTCAAGTTCTGTCTTCTGTGAGCAGGAGCACTGTGGGTGCATCAGCATGGCCCATCTGGTGGCTGCTGGTCCTTGTCTCACTCTACTGCTCTTTGGTACCCCACGATCACAGACTGATATCTGCATGTTGAGAGCACCCTCCAAAGCAAATCTCCATGCCTTTGAATGCCAACCCATCGGGAATGACAGGGGGAAGAAGACCTTGAAAGCCCCTGCTAGGTTGTTCTTTGGTAGAAGTGCTGGGGCAAGAAGGCTTCTCTTGTTCTACCAAAGCCAAATAAAAACAAGGACAGAATTTTGGGGTTGGTGGCAATGAAAGTCGTGGGTTTGCTTGCTTCTATCTAGAACAACCTCATGGCTAATAATCCAAACAGAAATAACAATTCTAAAGGGGCAAACCAAACTGGAGGAGTAAGACTTTCCATGAAGAAGGGTGGCTGGGGGGGGAAAAGTAGAGGAGGTGGCAGGGAAAAGAAGCAGATCGCTTTAAATTGTCAATCTCTCAGGGCAAGGTTGCTGCAGACATAAGGATTGTCCTGGTGAATTATCTCCCACTTCTATTGTCTGTTGCCACCATGGAAAGATGGGGAGGTGGGGAAACTAACTTT
>VWZI01017378.1:186174-199773 GCA_013396835.1 Psilopogon haemacephalus | reverse complement strand
GGCGGGGCGGGGGGGGGGAAAACGCCGTAACCCTTCCGGCCATTTCCAGTCAATGTCCACCTCGGTTGCTTCTTTTTGGGGCTGCGCTTCTCTTCTGTCTGTGAGGCTGCCGTCGTGGGAGCTGGGACGCCTGGGCAGGTGGGGAGGGATGATCTGGGCGATACTCGGCAGCGCAGCTTGATCTGCCGCCGGGATCCGTTCCGCCTGCCTGAGCAGCCTTTCCTCTTCAGACAATTCAGAATTTCCTTCCCGAGTGTGACTCCCCTCCTCAGATGTGCTGTACAATGTCTCTCCACTGGATGCCCACCGAATGCCTAATTTTTAACCACTCTGTCTGTCAGATCCACAAAAGCCCTTACTGGAGGTGTTTGCATAAAAGAGCTCCTCTATAGGTATCTGAGAGCAGCTGGCGATGCTCTAGATGGTATCCAGCAGTGCTGATGGAGGCAGGATGCTTTAGTCTCCCTGGCTTAATGGCTATGTGCATTTTCTTCCTGTGCCCTCCCCCTCAATTGCCTCCTAAATTAGCATGCAGGATGTGTCCAGTCTTTGAAAGGAAAGAAGTTTGGAACCTCTTTGATTTAGACAAGACAAGTGGTGATGATATTGAAAATAAAATGCAAATCTGATGTAGAGAGGAGAGGAAAGTGTGGGCTCAACCCTGGGCTCTGGCTTAGCTCATGCAGCACAGACTGGGGTATGTGAGGATGGCTTTGTCTCATGCAACCAGGCTGCTATAACCAGGAGTAGGCTCTCCAGGAAGGTAGTTGAATCTCCATCCTTGAAGGTGTTTAAAAGAGGCAGAGATGAGGGCCATGGTGTAGCACAGGACTTGGTACAGTTAGAGAATGGTTGGACTTGATTATCTTCAGTTGGGTTGGGTTGTTTTATTGTTTGGTGGGATTGTGTTGGTTGTTTGTGGTGGGGTGGTTTTTTTTGGTTTTGGGGTTTTTTTTGTGCCTTTTTTTTTTTTTTTTTTTTTTAACCCAACCAAAATGACTCTCTTCTAGGGTTCTATAACCCTTGCATGTCCACAACCCTACTCACGAGCCCAGCCTGAGTTCAACTTTGTCTTTGGCATGAGATGAAGGATGCTGACAGTGGTTTTGCCATGTCTGCACCGCCTGATAACAGTCCTCAGGGATTAACCAGCTGGGCAATGGCAGTGTGGAGCAGGACTGTTGTCCCAGCTCAGTGGGACAGAAAAAGGAGTGCCCTTGCTGATATGCATCCTTGGAGCAGGACACAGCATGCTGGAGTTCAGTACAGCAAACGTTTGGATTGACTTATGTGAGAAATCAAAGCAGTAGCATTTGATAGCCACTACCTGCTAAAGACTTGGAGGTGCCTGCTGTGAAACAGGACCTGTTCTGTGTGACTGAGGCTCCCTGAGAGACTTGGCCATGGCTCAGCTCCTTGTCTGGGCTAAGGAAAACCAAGAGATGTCTCCCAAGTAACTGGTACCCCTCTGAGGGAGGAGGAGGAGGAACAACATTGGAGTGAAGGGTAGAGTTGGTGTGTGCTGCTCCAGTCCCTGCTGGGCATGTCTGGCAGTTGATGTGAGTGTCTAAACACTTCAGGTGCTGCATACTGTTCCATCCAACTTCTCTGCGTGATTAATGGCCACGCTGTAAAAGTGTAGCACTTGTTAGCATTTAATCTCATTTCTTTTTCTTCTCAATGTTGCCCTTTTTGCTTGTCCTTCACCTCTCTTGCCCTTCATTGCTGTGCTTTTAAATATTAAATGTGCTGCATCTGAAGGACCATTTGTGAAAAGCAAAAGCAGAAATCGCACAGGAGAAGATGCAACAGGCAAGAGAGCTCCAACCTGGGGCTGATGCCTTGACCCTGCGATTTACCTGTCTCTCTCCTCGGTCTGCAGGTCTTTCTTGGAATGCTCACCATTAAGGCGAGTGCTTTGTGTTAAATTGAACCGCTCCTCAGGAATTCCTGCTTGAAATCACAGATACTTGGAGGTGTTTGTGCCCCCAGGAGCTGGGGTTGCAGGGCAGGAGCTGTTTCCCTGGGCGTGTGGGTGCGCAGAGCGTTTAGCACGGGATGTTTTCTTGCTTTGGTGGCAACCCTCTGGTGTTACTGGAAACTTCAAGATGAGATGGAATAATGATAATAACAGTGGAAAACTGCTAAAGGATGATTTGCTTTAATGAGTGTGGACACGCAGGGCTGCAGACACTCGTTTTGCTGCCGTGGCTTTGCTGGAAGCTAAGCACATAACGAGATGTGAGCGTTTGCAGGGCTCCCGGGGCACGTAGAGGTGCAAATATCCGATTCCGAAGTTGATACAATCAACGAGGAAAAGCGGATTGGATGTTACAGGTTAAGTTGCTGTAAATTAAAGCAGCTCCTCGTTGCAGTTGTTTTTGCAAGTGGAAGTGAGAGGAGTTGGCTCCCTTGTTCCAGCTGCTGATTGATCGGGAAATGCCAGGGGTTTTTTTGGTAGGTGAGTTTGAGCGAGTGGGGCAGGTTGGTCTTCAAAACACGGAGTATTCACTGTCGGAGTATTTCCATGTGTGCTGCTAAGGCAGCCCGACCTGTTGTCCCCTTTCAAGCTGCGAATTACACAGGCAAATGTAATTACTCATTCTCTTTGTTATTAGTGTGCAGCTAGGAAGCTTCAAGCAATCCTCCCTTTCTTGGTATTTCAAAGCTTACTTGCAAGATGCATCCTTGATATTGAACACAATGAGATATCCTTTCTTTTTTTTTCTTTTTTTTTCATTTAAATTCAATTAAACATTTGCCTACTGTGACTCTTTATTCACTGCAAATTGTCTCTGTAAATAATCTTCATCAAAAGTCAGAACCAATCCCCATTAGTTGTTTAGATTAATTAATGAGTCCCCCTGGAGCCACCCAAATGAATTCAATTTAAACGTCAACAACTTGGCTATGGAGTTTCCCAGGTTGGCATTAAGACAATATTAAACCTGCAATAAGTCACATTTAAAATGTTAATTCAAAGAAGCTCTCCATTTAGAGCATTTAATTAAATCCTTAAATAAACTGCATGGGCTCAATACCAGATGGTTCTGCATTTTCATTGCAGCAGAGAGCCTTGAAGTCATTGAGGGAAGTAATATTGGAGGCATGGTGAAGATAACCAGGATATATAGTGTAATAAAATCTAATCTTGTTTCCAGCAGGGAGATTCAGTGTATGTACACAACCTAGGCTAAAATTGTAAGTTAATTACATTAACCCCAGTGTACTCTGGTATCTGAGCAGCCAGAGATGAAATTAGTCTTTTTCCTATCATAAGATTCTTTTCAACTTCACTATATTAATTTTTAGCCAAATACTTACTCATAAGGAAAATTGAAGTTAATGTAACCAAAGACAAAGTAATGCAGTCTTAATATTCTGAAGGGATTACGGAGGGCCGTGAAAATACACTTTGCAAATGTCACTCACTTTGAATGGATTTGTGGTGGGGAGGTTGGGGGGGGGAAGGGGAAAAAAGAATTATGCCTTGTGATCTGTGCCATGCTGGGCTTTAATAAAAGTCGTGATTTAAGAAATTTGGGCCTTAGGAGGAGGAAGAAGGGGGGGGAAAAAAAAAGATAAAAAAAGATAAAGACCTCTGTCTGAAAGTCCAATTTCCTTGATAAGAGGCAGTGAGTTGCCTCCTCTGGCTGACAGCATCGTGGAAATCAGCTGAGATTCCTAACCCAGAGCATCTTCCAGATATTTCATTCAAATATATGCATGAGTTTAGGGTGGGAGGTTTGGTCTTTGCTGCAAGAAATGACCTTTTATGCTACCTGTTCACCTGGTAAAAGTTTTTGCAATGAGTGAAGACAAAGACTTTTCCTTTCCTTGGTTAAAGCTCACAACTGCAATGGGAATCTGAGGTGAGTTGGCATTTGTGTCTTTGTTTCTTTAAAGGTTGGGTCATAGAATGGTTTAGGTTGGAAGAAACATCAAAACTCATCCAGTTCCAACCTCCCTGTGCCATAGGCAGGGACACCTCCCACTAGAATAGGTCACTCAAGGCCTCATTCAACCTGGTCCTGAACACCTCCAGGCAGGGAGCATCCACAACCTCCCCTGGGAAACCTGTGCCAGTGTTTCACCACCCTCACTGTAAAGAACTTCCTCCTAACACCTAGTTTAAACCTCCCCTCTGCCAATATAAACCCATTCCTCCTCCTCCTGTCATTACAAGACCTTGTCAGTAGTCCCTCCCCAGTCCTCCTGGAGCCCCCTGGAAGGTGACTCCAAGGTCTCCTGGCAGCCTTCTCTTCTGCAGGCTGCAGAGCCCCAACTCTCTTAGCCTGTCCTCATAGCAGAGCTGCTGCAGCCCTCTCAGCTGTATCTTGGTGGCCTCCTCTGGACTGGCTCCAACACTTCCATGTCCTTCTTGTGTTGGGGGCTCCAGAGGTGCACCCAGTGCTGCAGGTGGGGTCTGACAAGAGCAGAGCAAGTGTCTTGATACCAGTGGCTCAAAAGATGTTCTCCAGTCTCTCCTCTCAAGATGTAACATTTTTCCAAGTGCCTTGGGTGCCTCCTTTTTGGGCGGTTGATGTGGCCTCCTCCTCCAGCAGCAGAGCAGAGGCTCAGCTTGAGAAGTGAAAGTCAGTGCAAGCAAATTGAGTTTGCTCCCTGCACGCTGGCTGTAAAGCAGGGATGTTATTAATGCGGCTCAGCGAAGGGAATAACTTTTTCTCTTAATATTCAAGCAAGTGTAATTCAATTTCCAAAAATATGGGTTTCCTTCTGTTGGGTAATAAAACACGTCAGGGAGGAGAAATTGCTTTGCTGTCGTGGCAGGGCAGATTTGCGCTGTTTGGGCTTTGCTGGGATGCCTGTGGGAGCTTGGGCAGAGGGCCTGAGCCACACCAACAGAGCAAATTCTGCTTGTTTGATTGCACGAAGGAAGAGAGTTTTGGGGAGGAGCAGTCTGAGCACGTTCATGCTGCTTGCCTGATGCTGAGGTTGAGAGGACCCACGAGGGCAGATTCTTCACAGAATAGTGGGAATTGGAAAGGACCTCTGGGGATCATCTAGTCCAACCACCCCTGCTTTAGCAGGCTCAGCTAGAGAGGGCTGCCCAGGTTCACATCCAGGCCTCCAGAGGGGATTCCACAACCTCCATGGGTAGCCTGGTCCAGTGCTCTGTCACCCTCACAGGAAAGGTCTTTTTTTCCTCGTGTTCAGATGGATCCTCCTGTGCTCCAGTTTTTCAGTGTGGCAGTTCCTGCCCATTACCCCTTGTCCTGTCACTGGGCACCACTGGACCCAGTCTGGTCCCATCCTCTTTTAGGTCTTGGTGTAAGCATTTATAAAATCCCAGCTAAACAGCTCCAGGTCTGTCAGCCTCTCCTTTCCTCCTCCTGCCTTCCTCGGAGAGCTTTGTAATGCTCTTCCTGCTCTCCTTGCCCCATTCTGTGGTGCTGCAGGCGCTTGAGCGCCATTGCCTTCTGGTAACATCTGAGTGCTGCTGCTGGCACCTGGGCTCTGCACCGGCAGGATGTGGTCACCTCTGCAGAGCAGCTCCCCCCGGAGGGGGAGCCTGCAGTGAACTAGTTGTGGTATGTCCTGGAGGGGTGAAAACACCAAAGCTTGGCCACTTGAGAAAGCTCTTAAACAGCCCCTAAAAGGGAGGAATGGCTGCAACCCGCCCCCTGCTGTGGCTCCTTGTGCTTTGAGTCACTTCATTGGAAGAGCTGACTGCAGTGGTGTTAGCCATGAGAAACTATTTGATAGAACTTTAAGGCAGCAAGAAAGCTCCGAAGTTTTTTTCCCTTCATCCCTGGCTGTCTCCTTCTCCTCTCTTCATGGGAACAGAGACATTTGTTGACCCAAAACCAGCTGGGGGCTGGTGAATAATTCATCCCTGCACCTCAGCTGGTGGTCATCTGGCTCTGCAAACCTTCGGGGAGTAGCAATCCCCTCGGCTGTGTCAGGTCACATCCAACTCCCTCTCTGCAGGGTGCTCTGAGGATGCTCAGAGTGTGAGACTGGAGCTGGAAGGAGAAGTTTGAGACTAAAGTGAGTCAAGTCCCACTATAGCCAGGGTTCATTTACCTACCTATGTAGGAGGCACAGGATGAGCTTGTAAAAATTTTCATCTCTTATTTGCATAGTTCTCTGCATAGCCCTCAACTTAAGTGCTCTGGAAATCCCCCCAAAATCTTGACCCGTGTGAACAGTAAGTCCTCTTGAAACCACTCACAGACTGACGATTTCAGAATCATTAAAACAGAAACTGTCTAATTGCAGTGAGCTCCCCAGGTGGTGCCTGTGCTGGGAACTGGGGCTGGCGGCACATACTGTGTCTGCAGTTTGCTTTTGAAGGCATCTCCTATGGGATTAGCTTTCCTTTTGGTCTGCATCACCTTAACTGGGAGGTGTTCTCCACCAAGGAAGAGGTTGGGAATTGTTGACGGATTTTACCTGTTCTCTTATGTGCTCATAGTCTTGTTTTTTTGGGTTTGTGTTGGGGGTTTTTTTTTTTTTTTTGGGGGGGGGCTTTTTTTTCCTTTTTTAACCTGGGGGTCACTGCCTGATGATTGTGCATGCCCAAGAAGGTTTGAAGTACTCTGGTCACGAAAGCTGTGGGATATCATCCATGTGAAGAGCTCCTTACAGCCCAGTATTTGGGCAACTTAAAACCAGGGGATCAGACTGGGAGCAGGGAGAGATGCAGAAATTTTACGTTGTTGAAACTCTGCCAGCAGAGTAAATTAAGCAAGCCCTACTCAGTAAGATGAAGATGCTGCTTGTCTTCCCATGCTCAAGCAGCACTTTCTATTTCCCAGCCCAGTAACTCTCAGAAGAGGACTTTTTGCACTGGGTTATCCTTTACTGAAGCTCAGTGCCAAGTTCCTTAATGAACTGAAAACTAATGCTGCCTGCTTCTCTTGGATGTTGCCCCAGGTCACAGATGTGGTGCTGCATTGCTGAGGTGTTTGTAGAAATGTCTCCTCTCTGTGCTGCTGGGCATCTGACTAAATCCTGCCAAAGGTGATGGGTGCTGATTGCTCCTCAATTTGAGCTGCTGCAAGATTTGCTCTCTTCTTTTAATGTGGTCTTTGCAAGCATAACAACTAAGAGCATTGTGATTAAACACAAGAAGGATGTTCAGAGCTATGTGAATATGCTGCTGTCTTAGCATGTGGCAATAGGAATGGAGAGGTGTTGGGGAGGGTCCTGAAGGGCCTCTCCCTTTCTTCAGGGGTGATGCATTGTCAAAAGAAGGCAGCAGGGGAGGAGGTTGTAGGGAGATAGATTTTTTGGGAGCTTGTCTTGGTTATTAGAGACACAGCCTGGTTTTATTTCTTGCTTATCAAGGATTGTTTTAGCAGCAACATTAGGCAGTTCTCCATCTGTTAAAGACAAACCTTGCCCATCTCTGCCTGGTTCCTCCAGCAGTGGTGTGTGCACCCTTCACCTTCCTGCTTGCCCTGCCTTGGGTTCCGCTGGTTTGCTGCGTGTTTGCTTTATATCCTGTGGCTGGTGCTCTGCTGTCTGCAGCTTGATTGAGTTAGCTGATGCTATGGGGATACAAAACCAATGAGGAGAAAAAAATAACCCCAGAATGATGCTTCCATTACCAAGTAAGCTGTTTCCTTGGCAACGTGAAGTTTTTGTGATGTGACTGCTCTTGGCTTGCCCTTCCCTGCCCTGAAATACCCTCTCTGAGCTGCTGAGATGGGGAGTGCTGCCCAGAGGCAGGGGAGACCACTACTGTAGGTACAGATCTGGACTGGAAACAAATTGCACAAGTACAACCGTTGGTGGATTTGCTTCTTTTTAGTATTTTTCCTTGTGTGAGTCCAGTTCTGCCCAAGTTCCTCCCTGCCAGACCTCTCATTTTGAGTCTCCTCCAGGTCTCTGCCTCTGCATCTCTGCCACGGGGACTCGTGTGTGAATGTGTGGCAAAATGTTGTGCCAGCAAGTTGGAAGAGGTAGTAGAAGTGCCATTCATTGTGCTGGCTGAAGTCCTAAGGAGCTGGCAAGCTCTGCATTTCCTAACACCATTTTTTAAGTGTCAGAGCTGCACAAAAGCTCACCCAGCAATGGAGTCTCAATGGCGCAGCTCCGATTAACAGTTACTGTGCACTTGGCAGTGCCTTCTGCAGCTCTGCTTGACCCTTGTGTCACCAGTGCCCTTCCCTCAGCACGCCTGGCTGCAGCCCTAGCAAGTTGGGTGTTAACGATGGAGCCACCTCAGGCTTTGGGGAAGTTCTTTGGAATCACATCTAGCTGGTATTTACCTGCAATTTTCTCTGTTTGACTCCAGCAATTACGTTTGTCCTTTCCTCTGCTGATCTCGCCTTGCCCTCAGCTCTGCTGCTCCCTTGCTGTATGAAGTGGTTGGCTAGATTATACTTAAAGCCTCTCTTATTTCTCCAGGGCTTGCTGGGCAAGGATTTATGAGTGTCTTAATTCCACAGTACTCGGGGCAGGGAAGTGCCTGCTTGTGTCTTGGTGGCCAAAATAAGTCCCATTATTTGGATGTGTTGTTAGTCATCCCAGTTAGGGATGTTTAGGATATTGTGGTTGTTTTTGGGTTTGTTTTTTTTTTTTAAGCATTTAACTAATCATGCAGCAGGAGCAATGGCATGAAGATGACATAGTACCCATACCAAATGCACAGAGGCCAAATGAATTATAGAATGTCAGGGGCCTCCAGAGGTCATCTAGTCCAAACCCCTGCTAAAGCAGGATGGCTTAGAGCAGGTTACACAGGAATGCTTCCAGCAGGGTTTTGAAAGTCTCCAAAGACCCCACAGCCTCTCTGAGCAGTATGATCTAGCTCCCACAAAATAAAGATGTTTCTCCTTAAGTTTAAGGGAAACCTCCTGTGTTCTAGTTTGTACCCATTGGCCCTTGTCCTATCACTGAGTGACACTGAGAAGAGCCCAGCCCCATTCTCATGAGCTCTGATATTTATATGCCAACTAAGCCAGCCCCAGGTCCCTCAGTCTGTGGTTATAAGAGAGGTGCTCCAGTCCTCTAATGATCCCCGTGGCCCTCTGCTGGACTCTCTGCAGGAGTTCCCTGTCCTTGAACTGAACGAAGGTGAGGGTACCGATTTGCTCTGTCCTGCTCCCTCAGCTCCAAGCAGCAATTGGGATGAAATGACACTTTTCAACGTAGCCATGGCTCTGGCAGCAAGGCAGCACTGGAGAAAGGGTGAGGGCACACTGGCACAGTGAGTTCAGCCACCCAGCAAATCCCCTGCTGGCCACTGCATCTCAGTCAGGGTTCTCAGGGCTTGCTCCTGGTTTTGCCCCACTTTTTAAAAGACAGCTCCCCGATGCTGACGATTTAAGGGTTGCTGTGGGTCTGTAATAGCCACTTAGGGATTCTTTTTTTTTTTTCCCCACATAGGTGAGCCTCAAAGTCATTTCTAATGAAATCAAAGAGATAGCAGAACTTGCCTGTAAACACTCCTCTGCTCTATGCTGTCATTAGTGGGGAGGGTTTTTTGAAAGCACTTTGCTGGCTCAGTTCTTTTCTTGCTGAAGCCAATGGCAAACCTCTGCTTGCCTTCAAGGGGAACAATGAGCTGCTGCCCTGTCTAGCTAACAACCCCCCCCGTAGTGGATGAAGTCAGGACGGCTTGCTGGCTTCTTGTGGCCGTTTGCCTAAACAAAATGCATCCTGAAGCACTGATAGTGAATAAATATTTTAGCAGAGGCATTTTTAGTTGCTGCGACTTTCACCCTTCCCCTTTCCCCCCCCCCCTTAAATCCCAGCTGCATCCTTCTAAAAGGAAGTAGCAGTGAGAGGGTAGAGAGATTGATATTCGGCTGATTTTTCCCCTGAGTAGGTACTCAGGGGAGCAGCTGAGTGGTTGCAAGGTGCAGTTTTGTTCCTCTTGTCGGAAAGGAGATCCCAGAGCTCACGGAGGGAGCACCATGGGGTTGTCCAAAGGCAAACAGAGGAGTGGAAGGAATAATTTGTGTGAGGTTTGGGAGCGGGGTCGGATCGCTTTGTATTCTGCGCGCTCGGTTTCAAATGAGATGTAAACCCAAGGTTCTCCTCACCTGTGGTCATTAAATGTCTTAGGGCATTTTTCATAAGACATGGGGATCTTGGTGAAATCCCAACTCGATTAATTAAATGCTGCTTCCCTAAAGTTCTTCCTGCAGTTGCAAGGAAGATGCAGCCTCTTTCCCTCCTTTCTGTGTTGTCAATTAGAGCGCAGGCTTGTTAGCTGGCTTATTATCTGTTTCCTTTATAAAAAGAGGCTCAGAAGTGGTTTTGTCAGTGCTGAATGAAGTATACAAGGAGTTTTGTGCCCTGCAACGTTGTGCTTAGGAAAGACTTTGGGAGATCTGTGGATGAAAAGTTTTGTTTGTGTGCTTTTGGTTTTTATCCCTTAACGAGGGCAAGCGTAGCAAATGCATTGAATTTATCAACCCCCAAGCACCTGAGTTCACCTGTGGCTGGAAAAGCAGCCTGGGAACTCATTTGTAAGGGGCAACTAAGTAGTCAGAATTCTTTTTGCTCTCCTGTGCTTGCATCTTCCCTTATCTGTGTGCTGTGGCAGGTAACATCTGGCTCCCAGGAAGGGATCTCAAAGGGTTTTGCTCAGCTCGGTGGAAATGGTGAATGGGACCTGAGGCAGTGACAAAGACCTCCTGTTGTATTCTAAAGGTTCCCACAGAAGGTTGCTGAGGCTCTCCAAAACTTTGGCCAATAGATCCATTAAAAATCATTACATTTTTTTTTTTTCCCTTCTTGAATTTGAAGATTCACAGTTCCTGCTTTTGCAGTTGTGCTACAGCTGCACTGCCCCAGGCACTGAGCAAAGCAGTGGAGACCTTCACAGAGTCACAGAATTAACCAGGTTAGAAAAGACCTCTAGGAGTCCAACCTATCACCTAACCTTTCTTATTAACTACACCATGGCAGCAAGTGCCTCATCCAGCCTCCTCTTAAACATCTCCAGGGATGGGGACTCCACCACCTCCCAGGTCAACACATTCCAATGCCAATCACTCTTTCTGTGAAGAATTTCTTCCTAACATCCAGCCTAAACCTGCCCTGGCGCAGCTTGAGACTGCGTCCTCTTGTTCCATCCCTGGGTGCCTGGCAGCAGAGCCCAACCCCACCTGGCTACAACCTCCCTTCAGGTAGCTGCAGAGAGCAATGAGCTCTGCCCTGAGCCTCCTCTCCTGCAGGCTGCACACCCCCAGCTCCCTCAGCCTCTCCTCTTGGGGCTGTGCTCCAGGCCCTTCCCCAGCCTTGCTGCCCTTCTCTGGGCACCTTCCAGCACCTCAACCTTCAGCTGGGGTCACTGGGAGTACTGGTGTCAGTGCTAGATGCTCTTGTAGGCTCTTCCTTGTGTAATGCTCCTGACTCAGCAACAGGTGAATGTTGAACCATGCAGCCAATGCCAGTTCTGTGCAGCAGCTTTCCTTCCAAACCACACTTTAAACCCAAATCATGAAGCACGTGGAGCTGTGGCTCTCTCCTCTTGTTGCCATCAAATGCTGTGTGCTTGCACACGTTCTCCCAGAGGAAATTATTTTTTCAGGGCTTTCTGTTGCATCTGTCACCATCTCTGTCATGCTGGGTTCCCTGCTTTTGCTTCATGAGCCAAAACATAGGAGAGAGGTTCTTGATAGGGAGACAACTTCTCCGAGTGGGTTGTTCTGTGAACACGGAGTGCTCCAGCCCACGAGCATTAGTGCAAGTGGTGGCCAAGCTGCTTAATGATAGTGTGATCAATGCTGTTGGCTAAGAGTTCAAGCTCTGCTCTCCTTGCATTGACTCTGTCCTTGCTGTTACAGCCTGTGCCCTGTTGGCATGTTACAGCCATGCCAAAGGTGGCTGCTGGTAGCATGTCCAACAAACCACTACCATGATGAGGCCAGCGTTTGCCTGCTGTGAGCCCAGCTCATCCCAGGGAAGGATGCACAGCTCCACATGTGGGTTCCTAACCTCCCAAAGGCTGGTGCACAGGGATTTGGGGCAGTCTTAGGAGTTAAGATGCTATCTGGAGGATTGGACAGCCCTGGTACAAGCAGAGCAGGGCTGATCTGCACCCCTGTGTTGTCAAGGTCCCAGCACTGCCCTCTTCATCCAAGTGACACTGGGAAGGGAAAGACTTCTTGACACATTTGTGGCATGTCAAGCACAGCTCGGTTCTGGTAGCTTCTCCCACCTTTGACTAATTGCTGACCTGACATCTTTCTGATAGTGACCTTGTTTCAGCTAGTAATTCAAATATCTTTCAGTGTCAGAAATAATAAGTGCCACAGTGAGATGAACAAGCAGAGCTTAAGTTGAGCACAGATTAATGGGGTTTTAATATTCCTAATTTAATCACTCCTTTCTGTCTGAATGTGTGCAACATGATGTAGCAGCTAATTATTTTTTTTAACCATGATGAGGATCTTTCCTAATCATTTTTATATTTAACATGAATGAAGGGAGGGCAGTGATTAATGAGGGAATAAATCCTACGAAACAGAAGGGAGCACGTGACCAGTTAAAAATACAGCTGTCTGCTTTATTTATTTATTTTATTTCCCTCTTCCCCCCCCTTCCCACCCCCGGCCACCTTTTCCCTGCACTGCAAACACTTAACCAGCTGCACCTTCCCAGCTCCCCAGCGAGCTGCCTTCAGCCCTAAAGACAGACCTGAAACTTTTGCTTATCCCTCTGGTGCTCCCTTTGGCATCTCTCTGCGTGATCATCTTTGTGATGAACGCAGAATTATTTTTCTTCTGGGGGGAAAAAAAAAAGGAAAAGGGAAAAAAAAAAAAAAAGACATCGGGGAACNAAAAAGGAAAAAAAAAATAAAAGATTGCCCCACTAGATCTGTTAATGGTTGGATAGATGTCTTTTCAAATATTTGTTCCTGACAGGGTGTTTGGAATTGCAGATGAGAAGCAAACCAGCTCTCAGCATCTGTCTGTTGCTGCCGTAGGTTGCCATTGTGTGAGGCAGAGACAAAGCCAAGGCAATTCAGAGCTTAAGTGGATGCTCTTGAGATCTTCCCCCCCTCCCCAACACTCTTCCCTCCTTTTTCCCACATTTGTCTGCTTCTCTGTAAATTCTGTTTTTTTCCTAGCCCCATCCATCCCCCCAGCCTCCATGTGCTGTTCTGGGGAGTCTGTCTTCAACTTGCAATTCCTCCCCTCCTTCCTTCCTCTCAGGTCCCTTTGTGCTTCCTCGCTGATTTTGGGGAGTTTGCTGAGCTCTGAGGCTGTAGGACAGCTCAGGTTCTTGGTGTGAGCTCAGGTTGTGGTGTGCCATGAGGCTTTAGCCACCGTTCCAGCGCAGTTTGTTTGTCCTTGGTGTCAGTGGATTGCATGAGCTCCAGCTGTGTAGTCTGCACTCTTGGCTTTGCTATTCCAGGGCTGTGCTGTGTGCTGGCTGTCCTGGAGAGGCTCACTCAACCTGGGCATTTTGCATGGTGCCCATGAAGCCCTTGGACAGCCACGGCTGGCTGCAAAATGAGCTTCTGCTGACGAGCTGAAGCTCAGGGGAAGCTGTAGCTGTGAAACTCCATCAAGGATGGCCAGGGATAAGCTGCAATATAATGCAAAAAAAGAATTGGGGAGTTTGCTGGAAGATTTTTAATTTCTCTCTCCCTCTTTTTTTTTTTTTTTT
>VWZI01017378.1:147546-184581 GCA_013396835.1 Psilopogon haemacephalus | reverse complement strand
ATATTTTTTTTTTTTTTTTTTTTTAAGCAGCTTCATTAGCTCAGAAACTTAATTGCAAACGACTAGACAAGCTGTGCTCTTGGTTACTGGGAAAGGTTAGAGTATATCTCACTGGGGATTAAATCCTGGGAGACATTTTGCAGCTTGATTTTTCTTTTTTTTTTTTTTTTTTTTTTTTTTTTTCTCTTTTTTTTTTTTTTCTTGGGGAAGGTTTTAGGTGTGCTCAGAGCATCTCAGCGCTAGGCTCAGAATTAGCAAAATAATTAGAAGTTCAAAGCAAAGAGGGGGGCTGGGTCGAAGCCCAGCCAACCTTTTTGATCTTACAAACCACGATGCTAAATCTACACAGAGTTGGAAGAAACAAGGCATGGAAAGAGAGTTCTGGCAGCAGAACTGGTGGAAGGGAGCAGCTGAGCATCTGGCTGGGCTGTAGGACCAGAGCCAGCAGGATGTCTCTGCCGAGTGGCTCCTTCCCACAAAGAGGAGCTGCACTGCCCCACAGCCTTCATGCCAGCCCAGCTCTCTGTATGGATGCAGTCTCAGACCAGGGGCTTACAGCTGAGCTATCACATGCCCAGAAGTCATAGTGGTCTCTGTCATGTGGCCTGTGTCACAGAACGAATCTCTTGGTAACACTCCCAGTGTGGCACTGCTGTTATTAGCATCATCAACACAGGACCTTTGCAGTCTCCATGCTTCCTTGGGGTTGTCTTTCCTGACTTCATTAAGAAGCCATCTTGAAACAGGAGTCTGCAAAGAAAGGGAGGTCTTGGGGAATGACTGTGAAAGGTTTGCCTCTTCGTGTGGTGCAAGCAGGAGAGGTGGTTACTGGGTCCTGAGGGCTCCCCAGGGTCTGAACAAGGGGGATTACTTGCTGTGATCACCCAGCTTTTTGTGCTTTCTGCCTAGTGCTGATGTAGAAGCAGTTCAAAGGTGGCCTCAAGGGGATGTTACAGATGTTCAAGGGGATGTTCTTACTATATATGTCTGCAGAAATCAAGGTTTGGATGTCTGTTGGCCTTCAGCGCCTCTTCATATCTATGTGCTGCACTTGGTGCTTGGGCGTGGAGGAGCTTTGTGCTGGTGGTACATGCTTGGTACAAGGCAGCAGTCATAATGGGAGATTTTGGACTTCATCACTTGCCCAGGTGTGCTGAGAATGATGTAGTGAGTGCAGATGAAGCACAGCTTCCTTTGCACTGCCTGGCTCAGTGGTGGCTCAGAGCAGAAGCCAACCTCTCCTAGGGTCACCCCATGGGACAGGCAGTGCAGTGACTGTTCTCTCTGCTGCTTGCCTCTGCAGCAGCTGCCAACAAGGTGCCTCTGAGCTGCAGGACACTGTGGTTTTGTTAAGGCAATTGCAGTTCAGCCAAGCTCTTCATCTCCTTCTCCAAAACAGAGAACAAATCGGAAGGCAAGTTTTAATCTCTATTAACCAGGGAGGTATCTCTGCTATTCGCCTGGAGGCAAGAGGATCTGTGACCCTGTTTCTTCCTTCCTTTTAGTCTTTTGGCCCTCTAGACTCTAAGAAGTCTGTGTAATTCATGTCTGTTATTAGTCTGTGCTGGGGAAAAGAGGGGTCTGAGCTGCTTGTGTGACACCCGAGTTCTGCCGCACAACAAATACACTGGGAAGGCTTTGTCGTATATAACCCACTCGAAGCGAGAGCATTCAGGTAAGGAAATTAAGGGCTGCAGGGCTCAGCTGTGCAAGAGGAAAATAATTAGGGCATGTTTATCTCCTGCTCAGACCTACAGAGGTGAAAAGCAAGGGATGGGAAGACTGGTTCAGAGGGAGCTAGGGGTGGGGAGGGCAGGAAGGGAAGGACCTGACATGGGAATGAATTAAACCTCTCCAGAAGACTCTTGTCATTGGGATAAATCCTTCTTCCCTCCCCGTTCCTGCTCTAATGGAGGATGATCTCTGCTTTGCTGACTCGTCCTTTCAAGGTCTTGGGACCTGTTGTTTTCAGAAGGTTGAAGCACTGGAGCTGCTGAGGGAAGGGTATGCTCTTTACAAGGTACCAGGAGGAGAACATCATCCAGTTTCTAGGGGCATGAAAGGGAGGAAAATGTCTTCAGAATAAGAAATATATATTTTTTTTAATTTCCCTTCTCAACACAGCTGAGTTCTGACTCAGATTCCTATTTACACCTGAATTTATTTGTTTTTTTTTTTTTTTTTTTTTTTCTCTTAGACACTACCTCCCCACCACCATTCACACCTGATCACAGGTGGTGTAAAACCACTCTGGAGTTGTGATTTCTTCTGTCAGGGTCAGGCAATGGAGATGGTCACCAGAGCAAGGCTGAACAATGCTGTGTGGAGCTTTGGCTCTTACTTCCTTTTTCTCTCTCTTCACCAGCCCGAAGATGTCAGTGGAGTTCATAGCAGTTCTTGCAGATTTGCTTGAATCAAAACGTTTGGCACATCCTTTGCTTGCTCTGTGCTGTTTGCTCTCAAGCTGCCTGCTCTTTCTGGGCTTCAGAACCAGCTTTCATGATTTGCACAGGCACATATCAGAGCAAATAGAGCCTTTGCCAGTCGGTGGGTCTGGTTCAGTGGCAGAACTCGGGAGATAATCTTTTCATCCCGGGCTTTGCCACAAAGCTCTCAAAGCCCCAAAGAGTTTGTGGTTTTTCTGTCTCTCTGCCTTTTAGGTCTTTGTGTTCTCCTCGCCATCCCAGCGTGTGCTGGCGCAGGCTGTTCCTCTGGCACCCTGTAGCTTTGCTCTTTTGCTGCTGCCTGCTTTCTCAGGAGGGGCTGTGTCTGCAGGGTGAGGATGCTGGCTCCCCAGAACAGAAGCATTGCCGCTGGGTGGACATTGAGGGTGCTGTGGCTGTCACTTCCTTTACTGCTAGGGCCAGGGGGAAACACTCTACCAGTGTTTTGACAAACTCCTGCCAGGATCCTCCCCAGCCTAGCTGGGTTGCTCAGAGGCAGATATGAGCAAAAAGCTGGAAGCTGACATGGTGGCTTTTGAGAGCTTGGAAACACTGTTACCCTTACCCTTGGATAACAGTGCCAAGATGAAGAGGCAGATGGGCTGGGATATTTTGGTTAGAAGGATCATACTCTAGCTCTGGAGACTCTTGCTTTATCTCCTCCCCAGGAAATGCAGATTTCCACACGCAGCTCTGAGGTTCTGCCTCTTCCCCACTGCCTCCTGTGCAATAACAGCAGAACTGCCTGGCTCTTCATTTGCAAGCTCACCTTTATTTTTGGCCAAAAAAAAAAAAGAGAGAGAATCTGTTTAATCCTACCATATCCTCCATGAGACACAGCTTCCTACATCAGTTCTGTGCCCCTGAGGGTAAAGAATTATTCAAGGCATCAAGCCTGACCTGGATTTTGTGTGATGTGATCGCATCCAGAGCATGGAAATCCATGCGATCAAATGGCAAATCTCTGAGCCTTGGCAGATATGCCTCCTGCTCTGCAAAAGCATGTTGCCATGGCTACATCTCAGTGTGAGCATCTCTCTCCTTATCCCAACGCTGTTTCTTCTGCCAGGGTCACTGCCTGCGCTCAGAAGCCCACCCTGTCACGGGCAGCGTTGGGCTGGGGCTCCACACCGGCAAAAAGGCAGTGGTAGGGAGCTTCTTGCTTGAGCCAGAGGTGGGGGAATTGTTGCCAATGACTCCTACAATGGAAAAAGAGAGCCCAGCAAGAGCTCGAAATACCTGTCAGAAATGCCAGCTCTGTTTATGACTTGGGAATGGAGAAAGTGAGAAGCAGACAGGAGCTGGTTGCACTGAGAGCTGGGGAGGCTGAGCTCCAGCTCTGCCCTTCCTGACAAGGCAGTTGCAGCATCTCTGCGTGCTGCAGTCCCCTGCAGTCAGGGTGTGACAGTTACCTGCCAGCTAAAGGTAGCTCATGATTTATGGATGAAAGTTACTGAAACTGCATTTTTAGGCTGTTACCCTTGTTCTGAGAGCAGCCTCTCTGTTGCACAACAGCAGTTCTTGGTTCATGTCACAAAAAAAACCCCAACAAACCCTGAGCTGTTTATAGGCCACAGAGCAGAGAGAGGGGAAAGCTCCTAAAGTAGTGATGTGTGTCTGAGGGGATGTTACTGCTGAGGTGCCTGAATTCCCTGACGGAGCATGGAAATCCTATATCAGGCCATGGGAGCCCTATCATGTAGGTTGGGGCTGGAAGGCTCAGGGTGCTCCTTGGCTGGGAATAATGAAAGCTCCCAGTGCTGGGCTGAGGATCCCACTGCTTTGCTGGAAACAAAACTCTGCATGCTCACAGGATGCCTATAGTGCCAAGTTAGTCCTGATTTCATTCCAGGGCTCGTATTTCTTCCCAGCCATTCTCACTGAACTGTGTTATCTTGCTTAGAGATGTTGGAATGAGATGAGTAGATTTGGCTGAAGGAATAGTGAAGAGAGGAAAAATCAGGTTGTCCCAGGCCAAACCCTACCGGCTGCATTTTGGTCTTTCTCCTGTAGGTAAGGTGTATGCAGCCACCAGTGCACACCCAGCTCAATGGAACTGGGATCCTCCTGGCGTGTCTTCAGTGTGATGACTCCAGAGCTCATTGTCCCCAGCCAGTGGGAAGGGGAGGCAGTGCCAGAGGATGGGACATGTTAAATGGGCTCAGCTGCCCTGTCCTGTACCTCATCCTTGCTGGGTGCCACCAACTGCTTATGTTTTGTAAGACAGCTGCTCACACTACTTGGGGAAAGCTGATGACTTGTGCCCTGCACAGCCTGGTAGCTTGCCAAGCCTCTGACAGGTTTCCTGCTTGTGCTAGGACTGCAGCAGGACTGGAAATGCTCTGTATGAGCAATCTGTGTGCCCTGAGCAGCTGCTTCATACATTAACTTCATCCCCCAGGAAGGTGTCTGTAGCGCTGGTCTTGCAGGGGCTGGAGAGCAAGAGGATGCTCCTCTCTCATTTCTGCTTCACTTTTATTTAAAGCAATGATCAAGGCTGCAGTGAGGACAGCAGAGTTGCAGTGGTGGTGCTGCTGCAAAGCTCCCATCTCCTCTGCCAGCCTCTCCTGCACCACAGTGTGTGTAACCAGAGAAAACTTTCAGGGCTGAGGGTGAAAGTTCACCAGCATCAAGGGCAAAAGTAATACAAGAGAGAATTTAGGGTGCTTGGGAGGAATCTGTTTCCCCCCATTCCCCAGATTTCTGGAGTTTCTCCTAAAGGAAGCTTGAAAGCATGTGTATATATATATTTTTTTTTCTTTTTTTTTGCCCCTTCTTCTGGTTTTAATTGTGTATTCTAATATGGAACTGCAATATAGGCTCTTATTAAAGTAGCCTTCTACTGGCAGAGAAACCCCAGAAAATCCCCTGAGCTGCAATGTGGGAATCCAATTCTTTTCAGTTGATGAGACTGTAAACACATTTCCTTGGATTTGCAAGAACCATAGCAAGAGTTTCAATCATATGAATAAAGCAAAAGAATATCTGATGGGGGGAATATTCCTGCTTTGCATATTCAAAACTTGCAGCCTTCTTCTTAGGCAGCATCTTTTCAAAGGAATGGGAGGTAAAGAGGCAAAGCAGCATTGTCCGGGGGATTTAGGCAAAGATCCACCAAAATGAGCACAGTTGGGGGTATCCTCACTGTCACATTCAAATCATCCAACTTGGGTACCTACATTTGAAGCCCAGATGCCTGCTGTGGTCAGTAGTGTCTCTACAGAGAGCTCTTGCTCCTACTTCAGTGCTCGGCGACCCGAGGGAGCTTAGAAACTTAGGCTGAGGGAGCATTGAGTGTCTGTGGAGTGCTGTGAGTGACCTCAGAGACAACTCTGCCACGTGCCTTGAGTTGAGCTGGACCCCCAGATTCTAGTGCTTCCCATGTCCCTGAAACTGGGTGCATTCCCTTCCCATGTCTGGCCACTTCAGTAGGAGAAGAGGTCTATAACCACACAACTCATCTGTCCCACAGTGTTTGCTGTGTTGAGTGAGAAATTCCATAACTCCAGATACCTGATACCATTTTTCTCCCCCCTTCTTTGTACCTTAAAAACAATTGGCAGCAGCTGATTCTAAAAATGAATCCTGTTTTGATGGAAGGCTTCTTACATTTCCAACCTCATTTTCTCTGTCTCTTGCGTTTAAGTTTCTTTACCAGCTGGCCTGCAGAGTCCCTGTATGGCTGGCTGGAAAAAATGTGGCTTGTTCTACTTCCCTTTCCCCCCAGCTTCCATAGGGAATGCTTTTTAAAAACAAGCCAACTGTTTTCCAGACATCCAACACTTTCCTTGCTCAAAGACTGTTCCCAAAAATGAAGCTTTTGCCTCGGTTTTCAGAACTTTATGAAAACAAATACTGACTCTGCCTTGAATTTATCTGTTGAAATCTACGTGCAATTTGCCACCCCAAAAAAAAAAAAAAAAAAAAAAGAGGGAAAAAAAAAGGAGGCAAAAAAAAAAAATCCCTTTTCAGTACCCTTGGCAAGTTTTGATAAGAGTTTTGTTGCATGAAGACAATGAGACTGAGGAGCAGAAAACGGCGTGAGGAAGTCTTGGTGCTGGTGTGATAACTCTTTTCCCCAGTTGAAGCTGGGCTTCTATCTGGGTTTGGCACTGAAAAAGATGACTTCAAGGACTGTTGGTATCTTTTTTTCCTCCCCAACCCTTTGGTGTACAAACTCATTAATGGGCAAGAAATTGCACATATGCAAATGGGTGGGTGATAAGCAGCCGGCTTGGCCCTGCGCTGATCCCCTGGCATTTTGGCTTCTTCCCACTTCCACCAGCTTCTACCCCTGCCACTTTTCTGGAATCCTCTTGATCGGAGCATCTTACAAAGCTTTAAATGGGAGATAGTAGCATTTCTGATCTCATTTTCCAGTATTTCAGCTGTGCCATAATCTATTTACCACACAATTTGTGTCACTTTGATAAGCGGCTGCTTCAAGACTGCATTTATTAAAATCAAGAGCAGGGAGAGCTTTCAAGTCTCTCAAGTGTTGTAATAAATGTTTGAAATTAGTCATTACAGTGTTTGCCATGGTTCATATCATAGACTCTATCTAAATGACAAATGATCACAGCCTGGACATGCACTTCTTTTCCCTTTTTGGTGGTGCGTTCGCAGCGGGATGGAGATGATGTTAGGTGAGCCTGGCCCGAAACAGCGGAAGGTGGAGCAGGGATGGGAAGGGAAGAGTGAAGAGGGAAGGTTTCAGTAGGGAACTTTATCAGAGTCTCAGGGCAATGGCTCTGAGCAGAGAAGTGCTGGCTCAGCTCATACTTTCCTGGTAGAAAGGGGGAAAAAAAAATCAACGTGAAGAGCAGGCAAAAGCCCAGAGAGGCAGCAGCCTGCGCTTGCAGCGTGGAGCAATCGGTTGTTACCGTGTCTGGATTATGCAGCTGGGCTCTTCCCCCCTACCATCCCACAGCTCCACTAGGGGAAATTCACCTTTTCATCTGTAACAGTTGCTCTGTTACAGATGGCTTCTTAATGTCTGCTTGCCTGGCCAGGAGTTCATGCTGATGTGGGCTTTAATTTTATTTTTTTTTAAAAGCCCCGAATGAAACAAACGAAAAAGAAAAACCAACCCCGAGTCAAAAGTCCACCCAAAGCCTCCTGCTTTGCTAAATCCAGCTCTCTGTGTGTGCAGGTATATATTCATGCATATATGCACACACATAGACCTATTAAACACATACAGCATAGAAAAGAGACAATTATTAAGACAAATATTCTGTCTCAATTCATTTTGTTCTTCATTTTCCCATCAGGAATGTAATAGCTAAATTTATAGTGTTGAGTCTGGGCTATAAATTCCATTATTTTCAGTGACTGTATCAATTACATCCCTTGAAAAGGGACCCCAAGGCAAGGGGAGAAAATTGGAGACAAAAAATTCTTCAGGAGGGAGGAATGCAGGAGGTGGAGGGGGGGGCAAAGCATCTCCTCCCTTCTTTTCCTTCTTGCTTGTTACCAAGAGCCAGCACCTTATTGCTGCATCGAAGTCTGCTTGGTTTCGTGGTGCTCCAGCTGGCATCCAACCCAGCACATGGTGCAGCTAAGATCAGAGTGTGTCACCGCGGAGACAACCATGGTGTGACATGGGTGTTGTCTCCAAAGGAGAGCAGGAGATGGTCTGGTCTGAGTAGGAATAGTGTTCATTGGAAAAAAAAAAAAAATCAATTATTGGGAAAAAAACCCAATGCACCTATTCTGAAAAGAAGCTGAAATGAGTAAACTACCAATCTCCTTACTTTGGGCTGAAAATTGTGGGTTTTGTTAAAGACTTTTTTTTCCAGGACTAGCTTGGAAATGGGAAATTGCATTACCAAAGAGCGAGGTGCTGAGATGAGAAGTTGTTTCTCTGGCAAGCCCTAGGACTTGTCTAAGAGTTGTAGCATTTCTGCTTCTCTCTCGCTTCAACTGAGTGAGTATTGTTGGCAGCAGGAGGCAGAGTGCTCCTGTTTATATGGATGTGCCTGACACCCTAAAGAGTTCTTCCCCAGCTTCTTTGCAGCTCCCTTAAGATACTGAAAGGTCACAATAAGGTCACCTCAGAGCGTTCTCTCCAGACTGAACAGCCCCAACTCCCTCAGTCTTTCCTCACAGCAAAGTAGCTCCATTCCTCTGCTCATCCTCGTGGCCCTTCTCTGGACACCTTCCAGCACATCCATGTCCCTCTTGTAACAGGGGCTCCAGAACTGGATGCAGTGCTCCAGGTGAGGTCTCAGCAGTGCAGAGCAGAGGGGGAGGATCACTTGCTGGCCACACGATCCCTCCAGCAAGGGAAACTCCACTGCCCTGGGCAGCCTGTTCCAGGACCTGACAACCTGTTCAGAAAAGGAATTGCTACTAATGTCCAGCCTAAAGGTCCTCTGGCACAAGTTGAGGCTGTTTCATCTTGTCCTATTGCTTGATTACCTGGGAGAAGAGACAACTTCCTCTCAGGGTGTTCTGGAGAGTGAGCTCTTCTCTGAGCCTGCTTTTCTCCAGGCTAAACAAGTCCAGGTCCCTCAGAAGCTGCTTTTCAGACCTGTTCCCCAGGTCTTTCATCAACTTCATTGTCCTTCTCTGAACACGCTCCAGCATGTTAATATCCTTCCAGTAGTGAGGGTCCCAAAACTGCACCCAGTATTTGAGGTGAGGCCTTACCAGTGCCAAGGCTGGGGGGATGTGCTACTGACCACACTAGTGCTGGGACAGGCTAATTTCTTGGCCACCTGTGCATGCAGTTTTGACCCTGGTCTTGAGCTCTACTTGCTTGACCCATGCTGTTTCCAGCTCTCTGCTGCCCTCCTCTTCACCGTTCCTTGGTGTGCATTTACTTTTCTCATGCTGTAGTCAGTACCCCCCCAAAACATTGAGTACAAGGAGTTAATGGCTACCTCCATCCAGAATTTCCTTCCTGCCAGTGCTGTGCCCTTCAGCTTCTGGCAAGGCTCTCACTCATGTCACGGCTTCTGCTAAATCCTGTCTTCTCAAGCTTAGCTAATGACAAATGCTCTATGGAAATCTGGATGAAACCTGCTGCATCTCATTTGCTTAGAAAATCTTTCAAGGAAAGACAGCAGGTTGTGCTTCTTGAAAAGGGATGGGGGGGATGTGGTGTGTTGTCCTTGTGATAAATATTGAACTTAATGAAGATTGCTGATAGGGACAGCACGGTGTGCTGGAGTCCTTTGTTTCCCTCAGTCTAAGATGGATGATGGTACCCAGGGCTTCCTCCATGGTTCTGTCTTTCAGAGTTGTCCACCCCTGTCGTTCAGCCCTCCACTCCAAAGCAGAAGATGCCAATTTGTGCCAATTGCAGTTTCACACCTCCCCACCCCCCCGCCCAGTCTTGCTTGGAGAGAGTTGGTCTTGTGATTTATTTTTTTTATCTATTAGCTTATAATTAAAGGATATTGTATTGAGAGCATTAAGATATGACCTGCCTTACCTCCATAAATACTTCCTCCCCCCCCCTCTGCTACTTGCTGAGAAGGCTTTAAAAACATCCTCTTGGAAATTCATGCAGATGATATTTAGACATGCAGATATGCACTCCTGTTTTGCATGAATGTTTGACCTTGGGCAGAGCTGTTCAATGCAGGATGGATGTGTTGTGGCTGCATTTAATCATCTGAAGCAGAGATGAAGCCTTGAAAAACCACATAGACCCAATTCCCAATTCCCAGCCTCTGGATGGTAATGAACTTCTGAGAAATAGCTAATCAATAAATTGAACAAAAGACTCAGGCAGCTAAACCACTTTGTCAGGGCCTTAATTACAATTGCAGAAATAAATCGGGAGGGGGGTGGTGGTTGGGAGCCTTTGCCAGACAAAACTAACCCTTTACTCTCATCAGCTAACCCTTTACTACCTGGGCAGCCTGCCCTTGTCTTTGGGTAGGGATCTCTGGGTGGGCAAATGACCTGAAACAGGCTGCTGCTGCCTCAGGCCACATCACCACGCCTTGAGCTGTTCCTCTTCTGAAGCTACTGCAAGAGCTGGAGTGAGGTTGTACTCAGCAGGAGGGAGATTTGAGGTCTTTCCATAGGGAGGATCTGAGGATGATCCAAAGCAGCAGGCCGTGCCAGGGCAGGCTGGGCTGTTTCACTGGGGGAGAAAGCTGAAGACTTAGGGCCAGATACAGCCCTCAGAATGAGGAAGGACATCTGAGGATAAACACAGGAGATGGGAGCCAGGTCAGCAGCCCATCTTAGCCTCACAGCCCTCAGGCAAGGTTCCCACTAGTGCCAGACCTTGCCAGCAGCAGGAGTGGTGGAGCTGGGGAAGCCAATGTGGCTGCTGTCTGCTAAACCCTCCCAGACTTGCTTGTTCTTGGCATAATTATAGCAGCAGGCACTTCACGTGCCTGTCTCCTGGCAATGTGTGCTGGAAAACAAAGGGACATATCCTTGGGGATTGGCTTGTAGATGTAGCTTTGCCTTAAGATATATTGCAGCATAAATAGGTGTCCAGGTTGATGCAAGTGTGAGGAAGCTGGAGGGTCTGCAAGGGGGTGGATGTGTGTGGCAGGGGCTACAAGGGCATGTGGTGGTGGGGAAACCAAAGATATTGAGGGGCTTGAGGCTTTATGAGGGGGGCACTCGTGTGGTCCAGGCACCATGCTGCCCTCTGGGCTTCCAGGGAAGTGGGAATGCCTTCAAGAAGTGGGAATGCCTTCAAGAAGTGTGGCTTTGGGTGTGTAAGGGATGTGAAGCTGGACAGACCTTTTCATGGGGCAGATTTGAACTTTGGGTAAAGTGCAACAGCTGAGTTGTGTCCCATGTAAGCTGCTCCTCACCCTTGCAGGATTAGTTGGCTGGAGACAGGCTCACTGTCCTCCTTTTTGCTTTTTCCTTAGTGGAAATCTCTAGTAAGACAAGACAGCCTCTTTCAAATGGCTGCTCGTTGTGAGAGGGTGGCTGTAGCTGCTGCCATCCTCTGGGCTGAATGGAACTTGGTCATCTACACGTGGGTGTCAGCCACCAGCAGTGAGAGGCCAGAGACTGTATCAGGACCATGGGCCTCATTTCTCCATCTTTGATGGTTCCTCAGGTCCCAGAGGAATGCACCTGAACCAGTAGAACCCCAGAGGCCAGAAGCAGTGGCTGGGGTGGGGTGACACAGTGCTAAGAGAAGGGCTGTGTCCCACCCCTGGGTGAGCCTGGGAGCAGCTGCTCCGAGTGAGGGATGGAAGCAGTGTAGGCTGCAGATGCTGTGCAGCCAGGAAGCAGTTACCCTCCAAAGCAGGGTGAGGACATTCTCCTGTTGGTAACAGCTCAGCTTGTGCTGACCTACAACAAGGAGAAATCTGCTTGGGTGTGGATAGTCCTGAATTCAGAAGACATCCACATGGCTGGGGAAAATGTGAATGAGCGATCATCTTGGAGCCACCCTCCCAAACCTGAACCCCAGAGTCTGCAAAAGAACAGTCCTCAGGTGCCAGAGAGTCCAGGGCAGCCGGAGGACATCTCACATTGTCCAACTCCCAACACGTTTTGGAGCTTTGCTGGCTCAGGGCCTGGCTGGAGGAGCAGTTAGCACCTCTGCTCTGCTGTCAGCCTGGCTCCCGTTCCCTTCTCCTAGAGCAAGGAATGGCTCTGTAACGACACGAAGCTGCTGGGAAGGAGATGGCTTTCTGTGAGCCTTTGTGCCCAGGTTGTTCTGGAGGCAGCAGATAAATCTCCATCTCGGCACAGCGGTCCCTGTGAGTTGCTGCTGTCGGCACTGTGTTTACTGCACAGATAAAATATTTACAGCTCCGTCTTTGGCGTGAGATGTGACTCTTCCAGTCCTCGTGAAGGTCACTGGAAAGTCAGTGAAATTTATGGGTGGTTTATGGCACTTTTGTGCAGGCAGGCAGGCAGGCAGGCAGGCAAGGTTACAGGCTGATGTACCCAGGCGTGGCAGGCAGGGCTAGGGAGAGGCGGGAGAGGAGAGGCAGCTTAGTGAGCACTGCTGCCTTGGTCCTCCAAACCTGGGGGTTATTTTTAATTAAATGATAAGCTCCACACAGCAGAGCCTGTGCAGGGATCCTAGCGAGCTGTGGCCTCCTATCTCAGTAGCTGAGCAAATGAAACGTTTGCTGTGATAATGCTGATTCCTCCAGAGGGGGCTGGGGGTTGTTTGTACCGTGTGTGTGAGCGTGGGTGCTGGGGTTTGTTGGCGGGGGGACTCCTGTTCTGCACTGGAAAGAGTGCTCAGACCCTGCCAGCCTCTTGCTTCTCATCGATTGTGATTTCTGTCACTAACCTAGAATTGAAATCTCCTTCTTCTAGACATGGTGGTAGGAATATTTAGTGTGAAGGCAGCTTCTTCCTTGGAGAACTGAGAGCCTGCTGGATGTGTTGAGTGCCTTCTCCAGCAGGGCTGAGAGTACCTGGGAGAGTCTTGAGGTCTCTGGTGTCTCTGAAGCCTGCTGTGGGCAGGGTGGGCTGTGCTCATCCCTCTCAGGAATACCATCTGCTTCCCTCTGGGCTGGTGCTGCACACCAGGAGCTCCCTGCTGCTTTATTCTCTTGCTTGGAAAAGACAGAGCAGGTGGGTGAACATTTGTGGCTCCCTCTCTATAGACCTGCGTGTATAAAGGGCCATGAGACACCAAAGGTAGCTCTTGGAAACCCAACAGGCATGGGAGGCCACGGAAATGACTTGGCAGGACCTGCAAGATCTAACCTCAGTTTCAGATGTCACAGAGCAGCCCACAAAAAAATAGATTTTGTGTCTCTGCCTGCAGCAATGGAGAGGTCAGATGAGCTCTGCACTCACTGTGTTTCATAGAATCATAGAATGGTCTAGGTTGGAAGACACCTCAAAGATCATCCAGTTCCAACCCCCTGCCACAGGCAGGGACACCTCCCACTAGATCAGAACGCTCAAGACCTCATCCAGCCTGGCCTTGAACACATCCAGAGAGGGAGCAGACACAACCTCCCTGGGCAACCTGTTCCAGTGCCTCACCACCCTCACTGTGAAGAATTTCTTCCTAACATCCTGTTCAAATCTCCCCTCTGCCAGTTTGAACCCATTCCCCCTCGTCCTGTCGTTACAAGACCTTGTGAACAGTCCCTCCCCAGCCCTCCTGTAGCCCCCCTCAGATACTGGTAGGCTGCTATAAGGTCTCCCCGAAGCCTTCTCTTCTCCAGGCTGAAAAGCCCCAACTCTCTCAGCCTGTCCTCATAGCAGAGCTGCTCCAGCCCTCTGATCATCTTCGTGGCCCTCCTCTGGACTCTCTCCAACAGTTCCATGTCCTTCTTGTGCTGGGGTCTCCAGAATTGCACACAGTACTCCAGGTGGGGTCTGACAAGAGCAGAGCCAAGGGGCAGAATCCCCTCCCTTGCCCTGCTGCCCACAGCTGCTCTTGCTGCAGCCCAGCACACAGTTGCTGTCTGAGCCATGTGTGCACACTGCAGGCTCATGTTGAGCTTCTCATCCACCCAGACCCCCAGGTCCTTTTCCTCAGTCCTTTTCCCTTCATCATCTCCTGTCCACCCGTAGATGGGCAGAGTAAAGCACTCCCTGTTGTTTCTCTTCTCAGTAAATGGAGAGGGCTCAGCAATGCTCCTTGTTGCCAAAAGCTCCCTGTAGGAGAGAGCATGAAGTTCCACACCTCTCCTGAAACAGCAGCTCCCTGCATCGTATTTCTGCAAAGCCGATTTGCATTTCAATGAATCACAATAAAACCACGGTGTGTGGGCCTCCTGGAGACCTCTTCTCATCAGGTTGGTTGAGATGTCAGCAATGAGCAGAGTTCCTCCCTTGAACTGCAGGAACGAACTCAGGGGTGGATGCAACAGAGCAGGTGTTGGCCAGGAGAGTTTGTAGGTCGGGGCAGAGCAGGTGTATTTTCTAAGCAAAACACAGGCTGTGTTCTAACACAGAGCTTCCAACTGCTCCACTAACTCACTTGTGTGCTGATGGCTCCTGCATAATGGAATCACAGATTAGTTAGGGTTGGTAGGGACCTTGGAAATGGTCTAGTGCCAACCCCTCTGCTATGGGCAAGGACACCTTCCATTAGACCATGTTGCTCAAAGCCCCTTCCAACCTGGCCTTGAACAAGAGAAGTGTGGTCAGCAGGGCAAGCAAGAGATTCTGCTCTCCTGAGAGCCCACCTGGAGCACTGTGTGCAGCTCTGCAGCCCCCAACACAAGGATATGGAACTGTTTGAGCTGGTCCAGAGGAGGCCACCAAAATGCCTGCTATGAGGACAGGCTGAGAGAGTTGGGGCTCTGCAGCCCGATGAAGAGAAGGCTTCCAGGAGACCTTGCAGTGGCCTTCCAGTATCTGAATGGGCCTATAGGAAGGCTGGGGAGGGACTATTGATAAGGTCTTATAATGACAGGACAAAGAGGAATGGGTTTGAAGTGGCAGAGGGGAGACTGAAACTGGATGTTAGGAGGAAGTTGTTTGCAGTGAGGGTGGTGAGACACTGGCACAGGTTGCCCAGGGAGTTTGTGGATCACAGAATCACAGATTGAAGATCACATTTGGTGATTCTGTGCTCCACAACCTCCCTGAAGGTGTTCAGGACCAGGTTGGATGAGGCTTTGAGCGACCTGCTCTAGTGAGAGGTGTCCCTTCCTACTGCGGGGGGTTGGAACTGGCTGAGCTTTGAGTTCCCTTCCAAGCTTATCCCTTCCATGATTTCTAGTGCTGGACGTTCCACAGCCTTTTTCCTCCGAGGACAGGGAATGTTTATTTTTGAGCGAAGGCTTTTCACTTAAGGAGGAAGGCTGGAAGCCAGATAAATGAGAAATACAGGAAGAAGCTGGGAATTAAGTGCTGCCTGTTTCTATCAGCTCCTGGTCCTGTTTAAAGCTCGATAATAGAAAGGCTTCTGTGTGATCTTATTACTAAGAAGGTTTGAGTCTGAGCATGTCATAAACCCCCAGCCAGCTTGGCAGTTAATAACACCCATATGTACAGTAATGCGCCGTAAGAAAGTTAAGACTGGCCGTGAGTTCCCACCGGGACATGAGCATCTCACTGCAAATTCCCTCTGTCATCTTCTTGTTTCTTTGGGTTTTTTTTTTTCCCCTGACCTCACCCTAAAGGATGATCTGTTTGAAACCAAAGGCATCTGTCTGATCTGCTACCAGGGAGAGGAAATCTTGAGAACGGTTGACAAAGAACGGGGAGTTGAAATTAAATATCGTAATGATATAAAACAGTAAGCAGATCTGCTTGACAGCCCTGACAGCTATTTGTTATAGAAAACAGCGTTTATGATGTCAGTCCTATAAGGGAATGTGTTTGAATTAAAATAATTACAGCAGATAGTACAACAAAGACTCCCTGTAGTCAATCATCCTTCACAAATACGCTGTACAAAACCTTCCCAAGGAAGCGAAGGAAGCGTAGGGACTGCAGCCTGGCAAATAAATACCAACTGGAAGCTGCACCATCAAGTCAAGTGGCTGCTTCCAGTCNTATTCCCTTTTCAACTTTTGCCTATTTCCAGATAGGGAACCTAAAATCTTTCTGGAAGAGACTCTTTAAGGTTTAGAGTTATTTATTTTCTGGCTGAAATAATTTTATGATCCTATGTGGCCGAGGGAACTGGGATTGTTTAGTCTGGAGAAGAGGAGGCTGAGGGGAGACTTCATCATTTCTCCAAGTTCCCCTTTCAGGGGAGGGGGTAGTGAGGTGGGGATCAGTCTCTTCTGCCTAGTATCATGTGATGGAAGAAGAGGAAATGGCCTCAAATTACACCAAAGGAGATAGAGAATCATAGAATGGTTTAGATTGGAAGGGAGCTCCTAGCTCAGCCAGCTCCAACCCCCCTGTGCCACAGGCAGGGACACCTCCCACTAGAACAGACCTCATCCAGCCTGGTCTTGAACACCTCCAGGCAGGGAGCAGCCACATCCTCCCTGGGCAACCTGTGCCAGTGTCTCACCACCCTCACTGCGAAGAACTTCCTCCTAACCACCAGTTTAAATCTTCCCTCTGCCAGTTTAAACCCATTCCTCCTCATCCTCTCATTACGAGACCTTGTGAATAGTCCCTCCTCAGCCTTCCTGTAGTCCCCCTTCAGATCCTGGAAGGCTACTATAAGGTCTCCTGGAAGCCTTCTCCAGGCTGCAGAGCTCCAACTCTCTCAGCCTGTCCTCATAGCAGAGGGCAGATACAGATCAGATATTATTTCTTTCCTGCAAGAGTGCTCAGGCATTAGAACAGGCTGCTCAGGATGGTTGTGGAGCCACTATCCCTGGAGGTGTTTCAGAAGCATCTGGACATGGCACTTTGGTATATGGTTTAATGGCCATGGTGGAGTTAGGTTGAGTTAGACTCAATGAGCCTAAAGGTCTTTTGCAACCAAAACAAAGACTTGATTTTTGGGCTGCTCTCCCTTTCTCCCTGGCCACTGCCACTGCCTGGGTCCATGTTTTCCAGGAGATCATGCTGGTGAGCCTTCTGCTGCTGCAAAAAAAAATATCTGCAAAATACCTTGCCCTTGGTATCTGCACTCTGCATGCCCCTGCGTGCTGCAAGCAGGTCTGGCAAGAACAAAATGTCATTAAGGTTGCCTTGTTTTGAGCATCAAAACTTGGGCTGCACTTGTGGAGCTCTGCCTCAGCTTTTTAGCAGATGTATGGGTTTGGTGTAATCTTGGGGGGAAAAAAAGGCTTCAGCTGCCTTTCAGGAGGCTTAGGGGTGATGGAAATCTGTGCCTGGATCATTCTGTGATTCAGGAGAGGGCTCCTGACTGTGGCTCTTTTGCTGACGATTTGTGCCTAGTTTTACTCAAAAGCCTATTTTTTTTTTTACCCTTCCAACTTCTGGGTTCTGTTGCATTTAAGTTGCTTAGCAAGTTGTATTAAAGAGGCAAGAGCAGAACTTTTTTCTTCTCTTTCTTCTTCTTTTTTTTTTTTTTCCTTTTTTAAAGGAATTTCAAGTCCTTTGCAGATTTGCAGCACTGACACTTTATGTTGCATCTAAGATGCTTAGCAAGTTGTATTAAAGAGGCAGGAGCAGAACTTTTTTACTCTTTTTTTTTCTTTTTCTTTTTTTCTTTTTTTCCGTGGGAATTTCGAGTCCTTTGCAGGTTTGCAGCACAGGCACTTTTGTCAGCACTTTGGAGCTCTTGCATAAAAGCAATTACTGGCATTTCTTTCTCTCCTTCTTTCTTTTGTTCTCTCTTGGTCAGCCCCTCTCACAAGCATGTTCATTGCAAATAAGTGCTCTTGGCTGCCCAGCTGGTGTTTTCACAGGTGTGTGATGCTGGAGTGCAGAGTCTAAGAGAAAAAAGTCCCAGCAGAGTCCCAATGAAAGGAGCAGAGATAACATCTCATTGTTTTCCTTCTGCATTCCACCTCTTTTCCATTCTTCCCAAGAAATGCTGCCCCTGCTTCTCTTGCCTCTGCCTGTCTTGTGCCAAGGATTGTCTTTAGAGCTTAATGCTGCTAGAGAGGTTTGACAAATGAAAAGAGACACCCCCCAAAAAGAGAAAAATGCTAGCCCTGACTGCTTTGAAGTAAAGTGTGAAGGCTTCAGAAAGTGGCCTGGTGATCTTCTGTGGCTTCTGATTCACATGACAGTCCTGCTAAAAATATCTGGTATCCTGCCTTTTTCAGGCACCAAGATCAAAAGTGAGCCCTCTTCTGCTCTCTGGGTGTGAGCTGGCATCATGCAGCCAACAGCAAGCACATCTTCACACAGATGAGCTCTCCCCATCTGCTACACCTCCAATGTACCAGACCTGCTGGCCAGAGAGCTTTATCAAAACTTCTAATTTGCTGAGACCTGAATCAGCTTAGATGAGATCTTTTCAGGTTCCCTGGTCTGGTGTAGTTTGGCACCACTTCATCTCTGTGTTTTCCTGTGGTGCATAGCAACCTGAGGTAGGTTCCAAGTGTTAGGTTTGAGTCTAAGGGACAGTCTGTCTTGGCCTGCCCTTAGCAGGGTGGATTGTGTCTTGGTGGTGTGCACCCTGGAGCCTCAGCATCTTCTGGGCAGAGGCAGTGAGTATTTCCAAGTGTTAGGATGGAATGTAAGGGGCAGTCTGTCTTGGCCTGCTTTAGCAGGGTGGTTTGTGTCTTGGTGGTGTGCACCCGGGAGCCTCAGCATCTTCTGGGCAGAGGCAGTGAGTATTATTCCTGGCCCTGGGCAGAATGATTCTGGAGGTGGCTGCATGCATCTGTACATGCCCTGTGTCTGGATGGTCCCAGCAAAGCAGAGTGCTCCTGTCCTTGCCTTCTCTGCCAGCAGCCTACGAGATTCCTGCAGCAGGAGTTGCATCAGGATCAACCAAGCCACTGGTAAACTCCTGCAGTGAGCACTTGCCTGTCGATATGCTTCTCCTGGCCTCCGCAGCCTCCTGTGGCAGCATTTCCCAAAACTTATTACGTGCCAAGGGCCGAGGTGTTTCATTAATCCAAAGGAGGGAGCCTGTCCCTCTTTCAGCCCAGCATTTGCATGTGTGGCACCCGCAGCGGGGGAGCTTGATTCAGTCCCCTGGAAGCTTGCCTGCCTCCTCGGCTGTGCAATGGCCAGCAAAGCAGCTCATCTGCAACTGGGAGAGCTCTTCTGCCTGGCTTTGCACACTTCTTGGCTCCAAACAGCTTCAGTGAAACCTTTGAACATTGGGTGGGTTGGGATTTTTTTTTTTTTTTTAATTATTATTATTATTTTTTCGCCCCCTCCTTGGCGCGTAGTTTAATTACAGCCAGGCTGTGCACTGCCTCTCCATTAATAATACAGTGGGTTTCAGCAGCAGATTAAATTTCTCCAAAGTAGTAAATTGCAGGGGAAAGTGGAGGAAAGTCATGGCGGAGGAAAATAAGTACATTATAGGTCCTTTATTAGATAGAAGCCCATGGCATCAGGCAGACGGGCTCTTACAAACACACACACATATGAGAAAAACAGGGACTGCATCAATCAGCTTATCAAAATCACTTAAAAGAAATGGGCTTCTGCTGAACGTGTGGAGTGCAATAAAACATCAGGGTAATGCTGGGCGTATATTAACTAGCACAGAAAGATTATGACATGTCCATTACTGAGCTTCCTCTTCCTGCTGGCTACAGAGAGGTCCAGGCTCCTTGCATAATGTGTTCCTCAACCTCCCCCCACCCCCGTCCTTCCCCGTCCCCAAGTTTATTTTATTACCCTTGTTATGAGCAGGCACACCATAAAATAACATTAGAGGCAGAGCAGCCACTGGAGAGATGCTGAGTCTGCCCCCAACATCAAATGCACTTCATGAGGGCTATGTAAATACTCTGTTCATTTAGTGTCATCTGAGAACGGGGGAGAAATGAAAAGTGGGTGAAAGCCCTGCAAAAGCACTTCTCCTCTCCTGCTGTTCCCCATCCTGCAGCACCTTCCTCCTCCAGCATCACTGTGTCAATATGGGGCCAGTCCTGCTGTGCAGTGCTTTGATTTGCTTTGCTTTGGCCAACAGTCAGTACCTGAGCAAGTCTAAATGGACAGGATGGCAACCTCTGTGGTGGGCAGGTGAAGGTTTTCCTTGTAAGCCATGAGGTCTCAGTGCAGTAGAATTTAGGCTGATGTTCCAAGACAGTATGGCAACCTCCATGGTGGGCAGGTGAAGGTTTTCCTTGTAAGCCATGAGGTCTCAGTGCAGCAGAACTCAGGCTGATGTTCCAACAGTGTCATGTGGACGTGTGCTCACAGAGACAGGAGGTGATGGAGGAGCAGAGATGCTCAGGTTCTTAGATCTGTCTCATCACTCTGGTTCTACCTGGAGGGGCCAATGCTTCATGTGTCAGTAGCAGAGACTTTAAGATGCCCCTCAGCAGCTTTAGCCATTTCTGGAGATTCAGAAATGGAGAAACATTCGCTCTCCTGCAGCTAAATGGGCTGTGCCAAGAGGGATACAGGGACTTGGATCCAGAGGGCTTGAGATGGGCAGGCACAGGCATGCTGGTTGCTCCCTCCCTGGACATATTCAAGGCCAAGTTGGAGGAGGCCTTGAGCAACCTGTCCTATTGGGAGGTGTCCCTGCCTGTGGTGGGGGGTTGGAAGGGGCTGAGCTTTGAGGTCACTTCCAACCTAAACCATTCTGTGATGGATAGATGAGATGCTAAAGGTATAGGATGTCTATACGTGTGTGTGCATATATATATATGTGTGTGTGTATGGCACCAGAAGACTCTTTTTCTACCCACATTTTGACCCTAGCAACTATGCTTAAAATCAAATAAGAGAGATGAAGGAATTTTTCAACCCAAACCATAAGAGACCCTGTGGGGAGGGGAGGGGGGGAAACACATACACAGGATTATGGACAGTTATAACTAATGGAAAATAAACAAGGCAAAATTATATGTAATTACTCCTAAAGTCATTTGCTTGTTTCAGTAATTGACCTGTGCATTCTTTAATCTTTAATGCTCCTTTAAAATTCAGCCTCGGGGACTCATAACATTTATTGACGTTTGTCATGGTTAAGGCTCTGGAGGAGCTGGGCTTTATTAGAAGCCTTCAAAGAAATATCAATTGAGGGGTGAGCAGCATTAATATTTTGTGTACAACATCACCTGCTTCGGAAGCTTTGCTGGGTTTCTTCATGTCTTGCAGAAAGCAAGTAAAGGCGAGGAAGGGCAGTGCTGAGAGCGGCTTGGTAAAGGGATTTCGTTAATAAAAGTATAAGGTTATGTTAAAAAAAAGAGAAGGAGTTAATGCAAGAGGCACTCTTGTCTGTTCTACCCAAAAGGAGGCTGTGGCAAGGTGGGTGCTGGTCTCTTCTCCCTAGTAAGAAGTGATAGAACAAGAGGAAATGGCCTCAAATTGCACCAGGGGAAGTTTAAGTTGGATATTGGGGAAAATTTCTTTCCTGCAAGCTCAGTCAGGCATTGGAACAGGCTGCCAAGGAAGTCACCATCCCTGGAGGTGTTTAAAAGACATTGGGATGAGGTGCTCAGGGACATAGCCTAGCAGTTGTGTGTAGGGAGATGCTAGGTTATGGCTGGACTCAAGGGTTTCAAGGTCTTTTACAACCAGGTGATTCTGTGATTCCAGTGTACCTCCTGCTGGGAGAGGCTGGGCTGTGCTGGGGGTGTAGTGCTGGGAGGCATCTTCTGTTTTGTCCCCACAGCAGTAAGAGCCAAGGGAGGTTGAACACCAAAAGAAGGAAATTTCACAGCTGTGAGCCAGCTATGAAGGCCTGAACAGTGAAGAGTTTTCTGTCTCATTACTTAGTGTGAGTGGTGATAGGAAGGTGAGAAGTCAGAGTGCTTGTGGGAGCCATGCTTAGGCTTTGTGAAGCTCTGCTGCATCAGCTTTGCTGCTCAGTACAGCTGAACTGGCCCAGCTGGGACCTGTAAAGCCTGTCCCAGCCTTATTTCTATTGCAGAATACGATGTCACTTCAGTGCTGGGCTCTTTGGAGGGACACTGAAGGGAAGGAGGAGATGGCAGGTGTACATCTTAGGAGATGTTTGCTATGACAGTAATGCCCAGGCATCACACATCACTTGCTGGAGGCTCTGTATCCAGAAAGAGGTTCTGCTGAGCCTGTCCCTTTGGCTGCCTTCATCTTTGGAAGGGAAGCTGCACCACCTGGTTTCTTCTAACCTTTTCTTCAGCTTTTTTTTTCCTGCAGTGCAAGGGATCTAGGTCAGAGAAAATGTGTCTTTAGCAGTTTGGCAGGCTCTTGGCAGCAGCTGACATCTGCACTTCCATGGCTGGACAAGAGATTCAGAAGTCCATTCCCCTGGGAGCATATTCTGTGGGGGAGCACTGATGTCCCACCTCCCTGGGTNGCACTTCCATGGCTGGACAAGAGATTCAGAAGTCCATTCCCCTGGGAGCGGGAGCACTGGTGTCCCACCTCCCTGGGCTTCCCCGTTAGGCAAAGGCTCTTATCAAAACGTTCTTTTGTCATCCAGCACTGAGTTGAACTTCTGCACAAAGGACAACTTCTCCTTTGCAGGCTGAGTCAAGCCACCCTCGCTGTTTTGAGCTTCTTGTTGATTTGCCTCCTCCTCTTCCTCAGTCCCCAGGTTTGTTCACTCTGAAACCAGTACAGTCAACTGGGAACCCTCTTGCACTGAAAATGGGGCTGACCAAAGAGCATTTCTGAGGAATTAGTCCTGCTTTTCTTTCCAGGGAAGAGAACCCAGGAAATGAGTGCTTTAGCAGCTGCTGTATCTATGGTGCTCTCAGAATAACAGACTGGTGCTCGAACTGGGCCGGACTGGGAAGCTGTGTGACTGAGTTGTCATCTGCAGAAATATTCAGGTTGTTGCCAAGGAGGCTCCTCACAGGTGGGAGGTTTGGGGGCATGGGCAGCATTCTCGGGGAGCTTCAGTGTGCTCTTTCTAAAGCTCCCCACGCCTCTCCACCTGGTGTGACAGCAGATCAGCTGATGTTTTCCTTGCGAGGTGTGCTTTTTTGTCTCGACTGGAGCTGGCTTTCCCCTGCCTGTGCCTCGACAAGGTTTCCAGCAGAGTGGCAGAGTGGAGCTGCCTCTTGCATTAAGCACGGGAGATTTCATTAAATGGCAGAGGAGGGAGCTTGTGTAGAGGGGAGGTTCACCCCAGAGACATTACAGATTGTCTCATGCTATTTAAGTGGGCTAAAATTAGAGGGAAAGAATCTGCAGCTAATTGGACTTGTGCATTAATCATAGTCTGCTGCTGGAGTACTTCACCCATTAGAATGTGTTAATTTGGTAATTACAAGGTGGGGGGGAGGTCTCTCTTTGTAATCCCAAGCCCTTCTTCATGCTTATTGCACATATCAGAAACAGGTACAGCGAGAGAGGTTGGAGGCAGGATTGCGGTGGGGGGAGCGAGCTGCCTATTACCACCTCCTACCACACACGTGAACACACACTCTGCCTGCCTCCAGACACCTATAATTAAACCAGGTTAGATATTGGGAGCAGAAGGTCTTTCATTTTCAGTTAACAGGTAATTAATTGTATCTCAGTTTCTACTGTAACTTCCCCTACCCCCCTCCGCGCCCCCCCCTCTTCTCTTGTTATGAGAAAGTTCAGTGGCCTCCTGCACTGGGGGAAGGAGGAGCTTCTCCTTGCTCCTCTTTTCCTAAGAGTCTTCTGAAGTGTGCTTTGGGGAGCTTACAGTGTGGCCCCTGGAGTGCTGCTCCTGTCCTTATTGCAGGAGGTCTCCATTTGCAGCCATCGATCCTGCAGCTGAGCTGGAACCTTTCCTTTCCTTCCCTCTGCCATTCCTTGGGCTGTCCTACCTCTGCCAGCCACCTTTCTGGCAGGGCTTGAGGTGCTCCAGCAACCAAGACAGATGGGAAAATAGAGGAGGGAGTTAACAAGATGGGAAGCAGGCTGGAAAATGGAAGGGATTGAATTCTGAGGTAGCCAGTGCAAAATATGGATTTTTTTTTTTTTTCAGAGGGGTGCAAAGCATCAGTGAGTGAAAACACTGAGCTGTGTCTGCTCCAAGGAGAGGCAAATCACACTGGGGCTTGCAAGGTGCCTTTATTTTAGCAGGAGGCTCCACTCCCAGCTCTCCCCTTGGAGGTTTTGATGGAGAAACCCCCCTCCACGTGAGATCCCATTTTCTCCCTCTCCCTGCAGGTTTCCTGGTTTACCTGGGGAGGGTGAGGACCTTCCAGCATGGGCAGTGTCCGCTGCAGCTTGAGCCTGGGCAGGTTCCCTTTCGCTGGAAGGACCTTGCTGTGCTGCTCCAGCCCTGTGCAAACTCCCCTGCCCTTCCCAGTCTATTTCTTTGCAATTGCATCTGCTCTGTAATCTTCCCAGAGGTCGCAGCCGCTGGCCGTGAGCGGCTTCAGCCCTGATAGATTTGTGGGCAGCCCCTGCCGTGGCAGGCAGCTCTCACAAACACTGACCTGAAATAGTGACCTCCACGAACCACATCATTTTCCACTTGGGCACCTCCAGATTGGTTCTCCGGATCTGCAGAACCAGAAGGCTGGTTTAGACTCCATCGCAATAATTTGCTGGCTCATTAGCACTTAACTCCTTAAAGAGGCACCTTTAATGTTTGTAAGCCTAAAAATGTGACCTATATCCCTCTCCTCCGTTCCAGCTCCTTGCCAATCCCATGTCGTTCCTCTGTGTAAGCCTCTCATCCCTCCAGATCCCTGCCAAAAAAAAATCAGCAGTCCTGCGAGCAAAACAAACCTGCTCTAAAATCATAGAATCACGGAATGCTTTGGGTGGGAAAGGACCTTTAAAGGTCATCCAGTCCAATCCAACCCCCCTGCAGTCAGCAGGGACATCTTCAGCTAGAGCCCCAGACAACCTAACCTGGAATGGTTCCAGGGATGGGGGCACCTGCCACCTCTCTGGGCAATTGTGATGGTTGGGGAGTTAGATGCTCCCTCCGCTCCCCAGGGATCAGCACAGGACACACTGACTTCTGAGTGCGTGGTGCCACCTAACTTCAGCTTTTCACCCACCAGCATCCCCAAACCCTTCTCCACAGAGCTGCTCTCCATCCACTCATCTTCCAGAGTGCCTCAATGCTAGGGTTTGCCCTGACCCAGATGCAAGACTTTGCACTTGGCCTTTGTTGAACCTCGTGAGGTTCAAAATGAATCCAAATGCCGTGTCAAAGCCAAATAAAACCCTTCCAGAATGTACTTGATTTACTAAGGAAGAAATTGGTGGTAGAGGAACATGAAGGTGAGCTCACTCTTCTTCTGAAGTCTGCCTGCTCTTTGTTGTCACAGTTTGGGACCTTTGAAGTGCATCTTCTCTGGTTGTGTGAAATACTTCACAATAAGCTGACAGCAGGCACCAAGGATGGGGACTGTGTTTGCACAATAGGTTTTGATTTTTAGATTGGTAGAGGGTTGCAATAGGCAGTAAGAAAAGCAGAGGTGGGTTAAAACAGCCCAGTCTCTCTGAAAAGTGATTTGCCTTTTCTGGAGCTCATTAAACCAACACTGGAAGTTAGAACTGTGAGAAGGATCCTTTTAGTACTATAAAGTGTGTAAGTGGGCTACAGACTGTACCCGTTGGAATAAAATGATTACCACCCTCGTTAAGTGGATAAAGACCATTCACTGACTTCTATTTTGGGAATGACTAATGTGAAACCTTGTTCAACAAAATGGATGATTAAGGGATAATTTTGTTGGAGCAAATTTATAATGCACAGTGACTAGGTGTGAGAGACACTTCATCTGCGCAAGCCACTTTGCACATCCAGGCTCTGCTTCTGGACTTAATTAGCAACACTACATCCATCCTGGTAGGAGCCAGTCCTCTCCAGGCCTTCAATTCACTTGTTGGCAGGTGATAATCAACTACTTTTAACTATGTGATGCTAGCTTTGGTCTTTGCCAGGAGGAGTGACAGGCAGCTACTCCAAAACTGGGGTGGGGAGGGAAGTTTGTCTGTCAGGGTGATGAAGGAAAACTCAGACATCTTCCAGGAGGTCACATCGCCCTTGCTGGAGCCAGGGCTTCCTCCCTCCCTAGAAACGGAGCTGTTTCCAGAGGCAGCTCCATTCATTTATTGGAGTGAGCTGGAGCATGCCCAGAGAAGAGCAATGAGGCTGGTGAGGGCTTTTGAATGCAAGAGCCATGAGGAGCAGCTGAGACTATGGAGGTTGTTCAGCCCAGAGAAGAGGAGGAGACCTCACTGCTCTCTACAAGTCCCTGAATGGGGGTTGCAGTGAGGAAGGGGTCAGCCTCTTCTCCCAAGTAACTAGAGGAAATGGCCTCAAGTTGTATCAGGGAGGTTTAGGTTGGATATTAGGGAAAAATTCTTCACCGAAAGGGTCATCAGGCAGTGGAACAGACTGCCCAGGGAGGTGGTGGAGTCACCATCCTTAGAGATGCTCAAGAGACACGTAGGCATGGCACTTTGGGACGTGGTTTGGTGAGCATGATGGTCTTAGACCAGTGGTTGGACTTGGTGATCTTAGAGGTCTTTTCTTACTGAAACAATTTAATGAGTCTAGTCTACATTCTCAGTTCAGAGGCTTGCTAGAAGTGTCCTGGGCCAACCTTGCAGCAATACCAAAGTTCTGGTTGGCTCTGATGAAGGCTGCGATCTGTATTTGCACGGCAGTTTGCTAGGAGGGGATCAAGTAGTTGTCACATAAGCATCCTGGGGTCTTTAAGAGGCAGATAGATATGGACCAGCTCTTTGGTAAGTGTGGAGCAGAGGCCTGTGCCTGCTTGCCCTGCTCTCATCTCCTGTTTGATAGCAGAAATGAAGCAGAGAGGCAACATCTCCTCTGAGCGCTGCCGAAGGGAGTGCCGGGGCTGGAATTGCGCCGCCGAGCCCTGATTCTTCCTCCTTTCCTTTTAATTGTGTCCTTCGAAAGCAGAGTCCTCTAGTGCTAAAAGAAGATGATGGCAAACTGCCTTGTTAACCTATTTTAAGTAAATCTGTATTGAGTTTCCTGCTGTGCCTAAGAGCTGGAAGTCCCAGTGGAGTTTTCTATTTTATCCCTGCGTTAGCTTTCTCCGGACTTCAATTCCCCACTTCCTTTCTCTTCTACCCCAAAAGAAATGCAGATTTAATTTCACAGGATATAAAGATGCACTTGAATAAGATGAATTCATACATATATAAAATATTTTTTTTTTGGGCCAGTACCTCAGTGTCTCCCACTGTTCAGTAACCAATTTTGAGGGCTCTGACGTTCTGCCTTCCTTAAAACAAATTCTTTGCACCCAGCAGCCTCCCACAAGCTCCTTTAAGCACAGAAAGGCAAAGCTTTTTAGACAGGAAAAGAAATTTCTGTGGAAGAAAAGAGCAGCTCAGGCCACCTGTCTGGCTTTAGTAGAAGATAAGGGGAAAGATATTGCTGCTATTTATTAATAATTAATTTCCTATAGCACTCCTACAGAAGTTCCTCAACAAATTTTCAGAGTGTATCATACATGCATCTCTCCATCATAGCTATTTCTGGAGTGGTTCATGAATCATAGAATGGTTTAGGTTGGAAGGGACCTCAAAGCTCAGCCAGTTCTAACCCACCTGCCATAGGCAGGGACACCTCCCACTAGAACAGGTCACTCAAGGCCTCATCCAACCTGGTCCTGAACACCTCTAGGGAAGTTGTGGAGCACAGAACCACAGAAATGTGATCAAAGATCACATTTGGTGCTTCTATGCTCCACAACCTCCCTGGGCAACCTGTGTCAGTGTCTCACCACCCTCACTCCAAAGAACTTCCTCCTAACATCCAGTTTCAATCTCCCCTCTGCCAGTTTAAACCCATTCCTCCTCATCCTCTCATTGCAAGACTTTGTCAAGAGTCCCTCCCCAGCCTTGGTAGCCCCCTTCAGATCCTAGAAGGCCACTCCAATGTCTCCTGGCAGCCTTCTCTTCTCCAGGCTGCTCTCTCATCCTGTCCTCATAGCAGAGCTGCTGCAGCCCTCTCAGCATCTTTGTGGGCTCTTCTGGACTGGCTCCAACAGTTTGTTTGTTCCAGTGTTGATGTAGGGATGGTGCTTGACAGTTTGGGTCAGTAAGTTGTTGTGAAAGCCTCCACTGGAATAATACTCTTGAAACAGTACTCTTGGATGTGGGCTGTGTTGTTAAAGGGGGTTTTGAGAAGGATGGCAAAGCTGGTGAAGGGTCCTTGCACAAATGACAATATGCTGATCAACCATCAGGGGTGGGTTTTGGTACTCATGAGAGAATCTGGCCTAGACACATCAGTACTGGGCAGTGTTCTTCAAACAGATGGGGGGGAAAAACCCTATTTGTGCTGTTCTCTGATCCCAACTGAACGTTTTAGCTGAAATATCTGACTTGGAAGAACACAAGTCTCTTCACCACCACCCCAGCTCAAGTTTGAGCTTGCTAAAATTCAGCTTGGAAAGTCAGTGTATGAACCTGGCTTTTGAGCAAGGCTTAGTCTGCCCCTTCAGTTGCTAATCCAGGACCAGGATTGCCACCGTGTCCTGTAGTGATGCTTGTTGATTTTCTTTACCTTGTTTCTCATCAAACCTCCAATCTGGCTCATCCCAGTGGATCTGGCAGAACTTTTCCCAAGGAGAGTGGCTGGCAGGAAGGTCCAGGCAACAGGGCATGGCTGGGAAATAAAGTCTAATAGGCAAGAGCAGCAGCCCAGGGTGATGGGAGTGTGGCTAGGCAACAGCATGGGGAGCAGAGGAATGATCTCTCTTTGTCAGACAGCCGAGCTGTTAGAGGTTATGAGATTCTTTTATTGCACTAATTTGCAGTGCAATGTGCTGACATTCTCTCCCTGTTGCACAGAGAATATATAAATTATGCCTGCAGGACGATTAACTGTTTGTCCAGGCTAATTGTCAGTATTAAATCTTGCTCAGTCACAGTTTTAAAGCTTAATTTAAACTCTCTATCTTTAAGGAATCTACACTCCCACTCCCCCCTCCCACCACGGGGAGGAGGAAAAAAAAAAAAAATAATAAAGATTTAATGGTTTAAGTCAGTTCCCTTTGTAAGAGCTGAAGTTATAATTGGGTGTGTGGATAGTGGAAGCATCTGCACACGATGAGCCTGTGGAGTTCTCCTTTTGCTTTGGCCGATAATGTTCATTCCAAATCCCATTGTCTTTGCTACCCTGTATTAATTTCTGAATTATGTATTATTGTTCTGAGACCCCGGAGCCACAGCTATTCCCCACATCTATTACTGCATAAATCTTGGCCTCGTGCTTAAAGCGCCAATGATTCATCCTGAAAGATGGAGAGGAGCACAGGCACTAATGAAAAACCCCCTTCCCCGTCAAATGAGGGGAAAGCAGATGCACAGAGCTTGTGGGGTGGCTGGGGAGTGGAGGGCAGGTGGGCCCTAGCTGCAGAGAGCTACAGAAACAGGCAGGAGAGGGATGGAGGCCAGCGTGGGTTTCCACACTGCATCTTCATGCACCGCTGGGTGTGAGATGCTGCCGCAGCAGAGCTGATCCTGGCTCTGTGGGTGGTGCTCTGGGCAAGGGGAACTGCTGCTCTGCTGCCCAAAACCCCTGCCAAAGGGCAGTCCTCTGCATGGAGAGTTTGCTTGTAGCGTTAGAGGAGATTGCTGAGGCCACGCTGGCACAGGCTCTCCATTTCTGATTACTCAAGCTTTCTTCCATCACAGAACCACAGAATTTCTTAGATTGAAAAAGACCTTCAAGATTGTCGAGTCCCATCATTAGTTTCCCACTGACAAGTTCTTAACTAAACCAAATTCCCCAGCACAACGACAGCTAGGTCCCTCAGCACAACAGCAGCTAGGTCTCCCAGCACGGCATCTAATTAATTATTGTTAAATGGTTTCCCTGTAAAGAGAGAACCGCCTCCTCCCTCAAATTTGTAGGAGCAGTGCTGTAAAGTCAGTCTTTCATCTTTGCTTGGTTTACTGATGCCCTTTGCCAACAGCATGGGATTAGCTGATGGTTGCCCTGTCCTTGCTGGGCTCAAAAGTTAGCTGTCAGCACACTGACTCTGCTCTCAGGCACACCTGGGTACCTAACGAGCTGCTTGTGGTGCAGTTTCAGCAAATGAAAGGATGGCAGCACACCTTGGCTCTAAAATGCACCTAATTGCACTGTTCCTTGCCTTGGTTCAGCTGCCAAGAACAAGGTAATGACCCTGTGGCTTGGGACATCATCTCCCACTGGAGAGAGGTGTCTCAGGATGAACTGTGAGACATTTATCACCTTGGTATCATGTGTGCTTCTGGCTTGGTGCCCATCAGTGGTGTGCTGGCCTGCTCTGACTTGTGCCAGTGCTGAAGAACGATGCACCAGGAGGGTATCAAAGAGATTTTCTTTCTTCCAGTGCCTTTTGTAGGACACATGATGCCATTGGAAAACTTGAGGGGTTAAAGTTTGAGTTGTTCTGGGCTTTTACTTCTTAGTGGGACTTGACTTTATAGAGAAGAAATTCAGGAGTCAAAGTTGTGTCTGTGTGCTGTGAAGGATTTGCTGACCTGCCACAGGCCAGAGCCCAGCACCTTCTTGGTGGGTGAAAAGAGTCAAGCATTTTTTGACCTGGGAGAGGCAGCAGTTGAAAAGAAGGTGGCTGTGGATGGAAATGAGCCAAACAATGTAATCAGTCTGGTCCTTTTGCTCCTGGAATATCACAGTGGTGACAGCCAGGAGGGAAAGGCTCTCAAACCAAACAGCCTCTCTCAGCCTGCTTTTCTTTAGAGGGAACCTTAGCAGCAGACAGGGAGGATGGGTCCAGCAGCTAGTGTGGAGGCTGATGCCTCACACAGCTTACCACTCCAGTGTTGTGTTATGTGATGGGGATGACAGATGGAGAGCACCAAGTACAATGTTTGCCCCTCTCTCCTCTCCTCCCAGTGCTGGGTGATGGAGCAGGTTTGGGGTGTCCCTGCAGGTGTGGTTCAGGGGTCCTTAGGGACTTTGTGGAGCAGGGAAAGGTGAGAGTGGGTCGATACCTGCAGGAGAAAGAAGCCACCTGGGAGCTGGGGAGGGAATGCTTCTCACTAATCCTGCTCCTTTTGACATCTGGCAGAGAAACAAAAGGGTTTGTGCCGTTCTCTTGCTCTATTAGAGCTCCCTTTAACAGTGACAGCTTTTCTCACTTCTTCTCTGAAATCTGCAAAATTAGGGTGAGTGAAAGACAGGGGGAGGAGGAGAGGAGTTTGTCTGGAAGAGAAACGCAGAAGCCCTACAGGTAGGCGAGGAGAAGTAGCAGATGGGATGGTAATGAGCCAGCACAGCTGCGTGTGGCAAGGCATTGCCGATGGGACGAGAGAACATGGAACCTTGCTCTAGTTAGCCAGGGAGAGGAGGAGAGGAGAGGAGGCTTTGCAGAGATGTGCACAGTGCAGTGCCATCAGTCTCTCCTGTCTGCTGCTGCTCTGTGGTCTGCTCTGGAGTGCTCTGATGTGTGCAGAGACAGGGCAGTTGTGCTGACACAGCAGAACAGGGACTGCAGGGTTGGTGGTTTGGGTGGCTTTGGATATCCTTCTTATTAACAATAATGTTAATTTGCTTTACAGCATCTGTAATGTTAGAGCAGCCACCTCAGGGCCCATTTGCTTCCACACTGTGTGCCCCTTCCCTGCTTCCAGGTCTGACACCACCTTGTAGGAGTATTTAGATGGCCAAGGGATTATTTTGGGCAAACCACCTCTGTTACTCCAAACAGGAGGTGGGCACACGTTTTTGTGTGTGGATCTGGGTGGCTCCACAGTAAATTTTAGCACTGCTATTAAAGCAGCAGAATAAGAAGGATGAGGCTCTGGGATCTTAACTCTATGTAACACAAATCTGCAGCTGCCAAGAGCAGGACTAAGGCTCCTTCTAAGGAGCAGACCTTGACAATAAAAAGGTTTTTGCCTAATCCCAGCACCTAGCTGCTGGTTTCTGCCCCCAAATAGATTATTTTTCTTTCTGGCTTTTATCCCAGTGATCATCCAAGCGAATACTCTCACTCTCCATCAGAAGTATCTCATTCCCCTCCCCCTTGGTTTTTTGTCTTTGGGGTTTTTTTGTTTTTTTTTTTTTCCTTGAATCTTGTGTCAGGCAGGTTTGACTGTTCAGGTGTAAAAATAGGAGATGGGACAGCAGTAATGGCAGGGCTTTAGGTTGGTCTGAAATCCCTGATTGCTTCTGCAGGTCTGTGTAATGCGAGAGGGTAAATAGAGGGAAGATAATCCCAGGCTCCTGCTGGCTTGTTATTTCAGGGACCTTTCCCACAGTCTCTTCTTATTTGTCCTCCCTCCGATAAAAGAGAGGAGGTGTTAGGGCTGCAACTCCAGCCGCAAGCAGGCAGTAACGCGAAGCCCTTAAAACTGTGAATGCAATGTGGGGAGGAGGAAATAGAAAATAATAATAATAATAATAATGATAATTTAAAACCCCCAAAACCCAACCAACCTCTCCTTGTAGCAGAACAAAGGAGAGGGGCTGAAATACCTGAGCTTGGCAGCCTGTGCTTGGGGAGGGGAGGGGGAGGGCTGCTGTGGTTCGGTGGGGAAGATGCTGTCTTTAGCATATGCTCTGCATATTTTCCTGCCAGGGAAGATGTGGCCGTGATTTAATATGCAAAGGTAGATATGGCATTGATATGCGCCCGCACTGCACAACATGTGCATCCATATTTCAAAGGTGGGTACAGGCAGAAAGCGCATGGCTGGAGGCGAGCATTCATCAGGCTTTGCGGTCAGACGTTTTGAGACTTTGCGCAGCCTTAGGAGCTCCTGCAGGAGGAGAAACAATAACACGTCTCGATTATTCCTATTAGCGTTTTAAGTACGAAATTGCGGAGGTGCCGGGGAGCCGGGAGAAGGGCGAGCACTTTAAGGCGTGCTGAGCGATGTGATGGAGGAGCAGGCGCTCGGCTAAACAAAAGGCTGCGGAAGGCGACGCGGCGAGCTGGAGAGAGGGACCCCAAAGAGGAAATTATTCACCTGCGGCCCTTTGCTTTCCCCCTCCTTAGCCAGTTTGTGCTCAAGCCACAGCAGATGAGACGAAGCCTGTCTGAGAGCTCTGCAGCTGGGCTGGGTGGCTTTTGTGTTTTGTTTTATTCTGGGAAGCCGAGCTCAGCTGCACAGGAAGAGGGAGGTTTGACACGGGCAGATGCGACAAGTGAAGGGGGACACTGCCCTGCGACCCATCCCGCTCGCCCCGGGGCTGCTTGCCTGCCTTCACCAGTTAGTTGCTTAGGTTTGCTCACTCCCTTGGGGGCAAGCAGTAAATGGGCACTGCACCCACTCAGGATAGGGACCTGCCAAAGGCTGCCCCAAGCCAAAATCGAGCCAGTGCCTTCCTTCTACGAGATCAAACCGAGACACACCTGGCTGTTAGGAGCGCAGAGTGCCACACCGCAGTGTGCCTTGGATGCTGCTGTTGTGTCCCACCCCCCCCCCCCCCCGCCCCAGCCTGGCCCAGGTCCCAGGGCAGCAGTGGGTGTGGGCAGGCAGCCCCCGGGGGTGGCAGGAGCACGGCGGTGGGGCATGGTGCAGGATGCTGTGCAGATGAAAGCTGAGACGGTTTGTGTTTGTTTTGCTTAGTGACAGCTCTAGATTTTAATGTTTGATCACAGCAGGCAGGGAGGTCCTGCAGGGATTTCAAAAGATACTCTGTGCCCGTGCACAGGCATGCATTTTCTTTATGTTAAATGAGCACATCTCGCCTGCCTCGCTGGAAAAAACTAGTTTGGGCTTCATGCAAATCTGGCTCGGTGCAAGCATGAGACATATTGCTGCTGATAGGGATCTGTCTTCTGCTGCTGCATCGCTAATGCCTGCAGACACACTTGAACTCCTCTGCTGTGCTCGCACTGCTGCTCTGGAGCCAGCTGTCCCCACCGTGCCACACAGGTGACACCCACCCTTGGCCAGACCAGGGCCCCTGCCAGCTGCTCTGGTGTGGTAGAGTGGTCCTACCCTGCAGCCCTTCCTGCTAGTCCTTTTTTTAGGAGCTTGCATGCTGTTTTAGTATGATACTGATCCTTCCTGCTCTGCCAGGCTCGTGTACCCAGCACAGGCTTGCACTTGTCCTTCCTGATGCCCTTAGGTTCCTTAGGAGTAGAAGTGGTATGAGCTGGAGCCGTTGAGCTGTTTACTGGGCACGCTGAGGTCCCAGAGCAGTGGCAAGGTGGCTCAGCATGCCTGCCACAGCTGGCTGCCCTTGCTCCCAGCCCTGGGTGCACAGACCCCACGGGGATGAGCTTGTCTGCTAAAAGAAAACCACCTTGGTTGTTTCCTGGAGTGTGCTTTGCAGCTGTTTAGCTGTTGGGAGTTCAGGGTCCTGCCTCCTCTCAGCGTTTTCAGATCGCAGGAGGGCGACTGGGCAGGGTTTGATGGCAGTGGTCAGCATCAGTGGTGGCCAGAGCCAGCAGGTGCCACAGCCGTGGTGCTAGATGGTCCCTGGGGAGCAGAGCACAGCTGATGGTGAGGTGTGAAGAACAGAGAGAGCTTCTCCAGTGCTAATGGCAGTGGGCAGCACTCCCACTGCAGTGGAGGCTACTGTAACTCGATCACTCTTTAATTATCTGGAATTATAGCACTGCTCTCACCCTTTTTATGTTATGGTGGAAGAAATCAGGACATACATTAATTATCTAATCCGTATGTAAAGTGTCACATATAATTTTCCCAGAGCAAAAGGTTCTAGCTCTAAGACCTGCATCGTCTCTTAATAACCATGTGTGAGAGCAGAAGATAATACCCAGATATATGATTATTACAGTGGCCATTGACCACTCTTGCTCCTTTCTCAGCCTTTGAAGCCATGACTCTGTCAGAGAGCCTTACAAGGGGTCACTTGCATGGTGATCTTTACACATCCCCAGACCACAGCCTGTGACCTGGCCAGGTTGCAGGGAATTGAGGGAGCAATGCCCATACCTGTTGTTGTTATTGTTGCAGGAGAAGTACAGCCTGCATCAGAAACACCTTTGAGGCTCTTAGGTGGTTCGTTGGGGGTTTGTTCTGTTTTGCTGGGATGCATTGGGAAAAGAGGGGAAGACCCCACAGCTTCCCTTTGACTAAGACACATGGCAGCCGAAGAAAGTCGATTAAGAAAATCAGTATTGCATTTATTAGCCTGCGCCTATGATGCATGGTGTTATGCTAATATGCATGAATTAATTACTGTTATTAATTCAATTGGATTAATTTGATATTGCTGATGTGTGCAGTGAAGATTTCCTTGAGAAGGGAGCAAGAGCTGCTTTTAAAAGGTGGTGCAGACTGGGGGCTGGAATTGATGCGAGTGGGAAGGAGCTCGGCAGCAGCCCCAGCACATCTGCTGGCACCACCTGATGCAGAGCATGAGCTCACAGACCTGTTTATCTCCCATCTCCTTCCCCTCCCTCTGCGGTCTGATCGTGACTTCATCCCGTTCTGCAATTAGCAGTTCAAAACAGGAAACAATTCCCTCTTGCTCCTCTTTGGGCCCCTTTTGGGGTTTTGCTGCTAATTCTCTCCGCCAGCTCGGTGCAAGGAAGCAGCAAACGCCCTCAGCTCCTCCAGAAGGTTTGTGGGCAGCAAGGGGTGAAGCCTGGTCACAAACATCTGCACAAGAAACCAGCTCTCAAGTGTCCCCGCAGGGAAACGTGGCAGGGCTCCTGTGTGCACTCAGAACAGCTCAACAAAAGAGGTTGTGAGCTGGTGCCAGGCTGTGCAATACCTGCAGAAATCATTAAGGCAACATTTAGCTCAGCTTGAGAAAGCTGCAGCTCGCAGGCTGCTCCTGACCAGAAGTGAAACTCATCTTGTGGATTATTTGTTAGCGATTTGCTCTCAGGTTTTGGTACAGAAGCTGCCAGCGTTGCTGAAGGAAAGGGCCCTCAGCATCCTCTCAGAAAATAAAGCCCTCAAATCAGGGGGTTTTGGTAAAGCCCAGATGGTGTCAGCAGCAATGGGACCTGGAGGGGATGCTTGCAGAGGTCAAGGATGTGCTGGGGGGGGGTCGGTACAGGTGGTGATAGGTTAGAGCCACTCACAAGACCTCCTACGAGTGCTCCCTCAAGTGCTGCTGTAAGCTGCAGGACTAATTAATGAAAGGTAATTAAAAAAAAAACATATAAAAATCTAGCACCAGTCCTGTGCACAGCCCAGTTCCCAGTGTGGACCTCTCTGGGAGAGGCAGGCAGGCACAGCCCCTGCACCCCTGGGCTGTCAGGGCTGTGTCAGGTTTCTAAAACGACTGTAACTGATGTTCCACAAGACAAACTACCTGCCCCACAAAAGCCATCACTCCACCAACTCCTTCAATCATCTCGAAGACCAAACCTGCATTCAGTTTAATGGAAATGTGGAGCCCAGGAGTTGTTTTTTTTTTCTGTGAGGAAGGGAGAACCTGTAGTTTCTGATGACCTCTTTTGGGTAGCAGAGTAGCAGCTAATTGCAGCTCATCGAGTTGACAGATGTGTGCGTGTGTGTCCCTGCTTCATGCATGCAGCAAATTGGTCACATCTCTTGATAAATATGAGACCTTCTGCTGTTATAGATGAGCCTCATGCTTTAACCATCTTCCTAATTCATTTCAGTTCAGTTTTCCAATAGGTTGGTGATATTTTACTGAACCCCCCCCACCACCACCACCTGGAAGGGTTTTGCCTCCCTTATTTACTGTATTTTGTGCCCTATTTTAGTCACCCATCACCCACTGACAGTCTCTATTAGGTCCTTTGCCCGTGGCTCAGGAAGGAGAGCAGACCAATTTCAACCAAGCATAGTAATCCCTAAAGCAGAGAGGTGCAGCCTCTCACTTATCTCTGCCTTTCCTGGTGCTGTGGGCTCACCTTGGACCAGGGTAGGCTGTTCCTCTGACCCCAGCCATGCCTGGTCCTGCTCCTGTCCATGAAGCATCCTTCACTTGATGTTCAGTGGCTACTGCTGACCTCTTCCCTGTTCATGCATCAGGCTCCTTCTCCTGCCCCATGAGTGCCTTTGGTCCATTGCATCTCTCTAGCTCTTCCTCCTTCTCAACCTCCCAGAGTAGAAGCCTGGGCCAGCCTAGGGAAGGAGATACCTCTACAACAGTAGATGGAAAACTTCATGCTAGTGCTGTGGTCTCTGATTTATCTGCTCAAGCATTCCCTGGGCCACTCTTTCTTTGCCCATTATACCCAAGGTGAGTGCTTGCCCTCTTCACCATACACAGCTTTTCCCTGCCCAGTAAAACCCTGCCAGAGGAACAAAACTGTGTTGCAGTTTGGGAGCTGTCACTTGCTACTCTTTGCTGAGAGCTCTTTTTTTTTTCTTTTTT
>VWZI01017378.1:127667-147071 GCA_013396835.1 Psilopogon haemacephalus | reverse complement strand
TATATATATTTTTTTTTTTTTTTTTTTTTAAGTCCTTCCTGCAAATTAAGCTGATGGCTTTGTGATGTCCCTAAGGAGATGGGAAACAATTGCCTGCTAGGTTCATTACAGCAGCCTGGATTATCCCCACCCCATTCAGCCTTTTGCAGACCAAACCCCAGCTCACCCAGACTTTCTCTGCAGGTGGATCATGCTTGCTACAGCTTCTGTTTGTCCACCCTAGGGAGTTCCTTGTCCCTGTCTGGCCTCCGTGATGCCAGCTGTCCCCAGACAGCTCCTCTCCATAGGTGGCTTCAGGAGGATGCTGCCTCCTTTGCTGGGGGACAGTAGAGACATCACCACCCTATGCCAAAACTAGCTGACATAAGCACCAGCCTCACCAGAGCCCTGGGAAGGGAGGATGCTCACGAGCAGCAAGCAGCTCTTGGACTGGCCTTGGTGGTTTCCATATGGGGCAGCAGCCATGACCTGAACCAAACATAGCTCAGAGCAAACAAACACTTTCTGTGGTTTCTGTTGGTTTGGGGTTTTGGTTTGTTTTTTTTGAAGGAGGATTTTTTTAGACTAACTGTTGTAGCTGATAAAAGCAAAGTGTTGAGAGAACAGAAGCTGCTCCTTCAGCCTGAAATGTTCAGCTCTAAGGACCCAGGTTCTCTCTAATATCTCCTTTCCTTGAGGGTCTTCAGGAACAGCTTTTACCCCTAGGGGCTGTTTTCCTCTCTGCAGCACCATCATGCACCTGAGCTGGGAGCTCAGAGCTGTGTCCACCCAGCCCTCAGCAGGTCCAGGTAGTGGAATTTTAGCTGTGCCTCGTTTGAAGTAACTGTGGAGCCACTCCGCTCCCAAAACCCTGTTGCAAGGAGTCATGTCATGTGCCTACCCCTGGACACATTCCTGCCCTCCTTGCAGAGCTGCAGGCTAAGGTATAAAATGAAGCCTCCAATACCTTGCAGTAATCAATAGAGGGTTGCAATGGATTTTCTCTGTTTTTTCCTTATTTTTCTCCCTCCCTACCTTTGTTCTTTTGCCATGTGACACATCAGACTCCACTCTCTCTCACCTGGATTTGCTCTGCCCATTCTGGTGCATAGGAGGGATTTGAGTGTATTAACTTAATTGGCAAATGTGTTGTTCAGGCAGCTGTGATGGGGATGGCTGCCTGCAGTAGCCCTCAAATTAAGCAGCTCCCAGAAGCTTTTATTTTTTTGGTACCTCCTGTGATGTTTGGGCATCTCCCCACCTGTTTATTATTATCCACCTTCGAAGTGGGGTTGTTGAGGGACACTGCACGTTGGGCTTGAAGAAAAGTTGCTTTGAGAAAATTGGCAATAAATGGGAAAAAAAATCAAGAAATTGAGGGAGCTGCACGAGTGAGATGTGTGGGAAGATCTGATGTGTAGCACAAGGGGTTTGGATGGGATGTTGCAGAACTGGCAAGTGTATTCTTCTTCAGCCATCCAAATCCAATAAGTTCTTAAATCTCAGATTATTGCCATTTTATGCTTAGATAAATGGAGCTGAAATGACCTTTTGTAGCCCAGATCCCTTCAGTTCACTCGATGCTCTGTGCAGACCATGGTGTGCTTGGATTACAGGGCTGGCTGGGCCCAAAGATTACAAGAAAGATGAAGGTTCCAGTCTTTGGACATGGACCTGGCAACTTGAGAAGTTATCTTCATGTGATTGTTTTGTTGGCAGTGATCCAGCAAAGTGGTAGCCACTGCAGGCTCTTGCTGGAACTACAGCAGCCCTGGGGTGGCTGGGGCTGAGCATAGTAACTGGGATGTGGTATCAGTGTGGTAGGACGAGGAGCAAGTGGATGGAAGCTGCAGCACAGGAGGTTCCACCTCAGCACAAGCAGGAACTTCTTGACTGGAAGGGTCCCAGAGCACTGGCACAGGCTGTGCAGAGAGGTTGTGGAGTCTCCTTCTCTGGAGCCTTTCCAGGCTTGTCTGGATGTGTTCCTGTGTGCCCTGAGCTAGATTGTCTGGTCCTGCTGTGGCAGGGGGGTTGGACTCAGTGACCTCTTTCAATCCTTAACATCCTGTGATCAGTCCCCTCTGGATGCAGAAGGAGAGCTTAGCCTGAATTTTCCAGCTGTAATGGAGGCAGCAATAGCTCTTGTCTGATACCTTGGCCATGTGAGAGGCTGGGGCAGATGGAGTGGCATTGGCATGTCCTGGGATGAAAGCAGATTTCCAGCAGACAGCTAAGCGACGGCAAAGGGAAGATGCTGGCGTGGCTGGCCTCCCAGAGCAGCGCTGCCCATCCAGACCCGCAGCATCCCCTTCAGTCAAATGTGCCTTTAATGAAAAATATCCACCCGCAGGTTTTCTTTCAGCCTGTATTATTAATGTGACCTTTACTCAACTGCTTCCCTCTCCTTTTGATTTCTGTGAATAAACGTAATTAGGAAGGTGTGCGTTTCACACGCCGCCGCCGCCGCAGCAGCAAGGGGCTGCCGTGCTGATGAGGCAAAGGAGATGGTTCCCAATTAACTCCTTCAGCAATGCTAAGGCAGTGGCAAAGCAGAGGCTTAGCCTGGGCTTAAAATAAGCCTAAGGGAGGCTGGAAGGGCCTTGCAATGGGTGGTGTGAGGAGGCACGGGTTGCTGGATGTGGGCGTGGGATGCAATCCTCATGAGCACTGCAGCCTGGGGGAGGATGAGACCTGAGAGCAGCCCTGCAGGAAAAGGGTTTGTGGGTACTGACATGAGCCAGCAGTGTGCTCCTGCAGTTCAGAAGGCCACTTGGCTCCTGGGCTGAGCTGAAAGCAGTGTGGCCAGCAGAGAGGTGGTTCTGCCACTCTGTTCTGTTCTGTTGAAGCCTCACCTGGAGTACTGTGTCTGGTTCTGGAAGGACATAAACCTGCTGGAGCAGGTGCAGAGTAGGGTCACAAAGATGGTTAGAGGACTGGAGCACCTCTCCTATGAGTTAGGGTTGGTCTTTCTGGAGAGGAGAAGGCTCCGGAGAGACCTTGTAGCAGCATTTCAGTACTTGAAGGGGAACTACAGAAAGGCTGAGGACCAACTGCTTACAAGGACACACAGCATTAGGACAGTGGGAAAAGGATTTAAACTAGAGCAGGGTAGTTGGACATTAGGAAGAAGTTCCTCACAATGAGGGAAGTGAAATACTGGAATAGTTTGCCCAGACAGGTGGTGGAGAACCCATTCCTGGAGGTGCTTAAGGTCAAACTCAGTGGGACTCTGAGCAACCTGACGTAGCTAAAGATGTCTCTGCTCACTGCACAGGCGTTGGACAAGATGTCCTCAGGGGTCCTTTCCGACCCAGTGCATTCTGTGATTCCATTCAGCAGTTTCATGGCACTGAGATGCTTCCAAGAGGAGGGAAGCATGACTGAGGTTAAAAGCTTTTGCCCAGAAATAATTTGTTTTCAGCACCCCAAGGCCCCCTTGGCCCTCTGTAGGTGGAAATTGTCACTTGGATGCAGAGTTAGGTAATGGTTGGACCTGATAATCTCAGTTTTTTTCCAACCTTAATAGTTCTATGATTCTTTATCACAAGGGAGGTTACTCTGAGCTAAAGGCAGTTCTGCTCTTGTTCTGGTTCCAGGGACCAACTTGTCCATCATTCTTCCTTCCCCTTTCCCCTGTTTTATTCCAGAAGGCAAACCTTGCAGCTGAGCAGGTTCTTCCTTTGCTGGAGCTCAGTCACATCCAGCAGTCTCCAAGGTCCTTGTGCATAAACACACCCAAAATACTTTGGAGAAAGTTGCTGGAATTTGGCAGGAGTTGGAATTTTTTTTTTTTTTTTTGGTGGAAAAGTGTTGGCTTTTGCTAGTCTGAATTTGAAAGCTTTGGAAAATCACAGTTCATAGGACTCATCTGAAGTCCCTTGGCTGAACTTTTCCCTGGTGGGCACTCGGTTATGTGTTGCTCTCTTTCTGGCTCTGCTTTGGAGGTGCAATTGGCAAGGCACATTCCTTGAGGAGGTGCACTGCTGTCTAACACACCTGGAAAACCCAAGCATCCTCATCCCAAATCCCTGCTGCCCTTCTCTCCCAGGTCTTTGTTCCCTGTCTGTACAGATGAGGGCTGTGGTGTTAACGGTGCCTGTGGTGGCGCGGAACAAATTCATTCATATATTTCTGAAGCACTAAGTAGTGTAGCTGTAATGCTGTGGGCAGGCCTGTGAAAAATGAGTAATTCTGTCTTCAAAGCAGGGTTGATTTGTGTGAAAGCTTGAGTTTGCCTGCTGACAATGAGGGGAAAACAAAATGCTCAAGAGCTGCTCGTTAAGTGAACGCTCTGCTCTCCCCCTGCCAGCAGCAGGGCTGAGGTCCTGCATGCCCTGGAACGAAACAGAGGCAGCAGTACTAAGGCAGCCAGCTCCAGAGTACCCAAAAATCTCATTTCTCAGCACTTGCATCTGCAGCCTTACATTTATCTTAGCGATTGCAACACCTAAGGGTAGAAGTTGTGAACAAAACAGGCAGCTGGTGCTAGTTTTTAACATTTGGGAGCTGCATGGGGCTGGTTTTCCACAGGCTCTTGAGCTGTGCGGGGAATTCAGCGCTGGTGAGGTCTTGCCTCAAATACTGGGGTCAGTTTTGGACCCCTCACTCCAGGAAGGACATTGAGGGGCTAGAGTGTGTCCAAAGAAGGGCAGTGAATCTGATGAAAGGTCCAGAGAGCAAGTCCTGTGAGGAGCAGCTGAGGGAAGTGTGGTTGTTCAGCCTGGAGAAAAGGAAGCTCAGGGGAGACCTTCTTAGTCTCTACTGCTCCCTGTAAGGAGGTTGGAGACAGGTGGGGATTGGTCTCTCCTCCCAAGAGACAAGCAATAAGACAAGAGGGAACAGCCTCAAGTTGCACCAGGAGAGGTTTAGGTTCTACATTAGGAATCTTCTTCCCAAGAAGGGTTGTCAAGCCCTGGTACAGGCTGCCCAGGGCAGTGGTGGGGTTCATCATCCCTGGAGGGCTTTAAAAGGTGTGTAGATGTGGTGCTGAGGGTCAGGGTTTCACAGGATGTTAGAGGTTGGAAGAGACCCCTAACATCATCGAGTCCAACCCCCCTGAAAGAGCAGGACCAGACAATCTAGTTCAGGTCACACAGGAACACATCCAGACAGGCCTGGAAAGGCTCCAGACAAGGAGACTCCACAACCTCTCTGGGCAGCCTGTGCCAGTGCTCTGGGACACTTCCAGTCAAGAATTTGCCCTTTGTGTTGAGGTGGAACCTCCTGTGCTGCAGCTTCCATCCATTGCTCCTGGGCTTATCCCAGGGAGCAATGAGCAGAGCCTGTTCCCCCCCTTCTGACCCCCAGCCCTCAACTATTTATAAACATTGATTCAATCCCCTCTCAGTCTTCTCTTCTGCAGACTAAGCAGCCCCAGGTCCCTCAGCCTCTTCTCCCCAGGCAGTGCTGCAGTCCCCTCAGCATCCTTGCAGTTTAGTGGTGATTTGGCAGTGCTGGGTTAATGGTTGGACTTGATGATCTTAAAAGTGTTTTTTTTCCCTACCAAAAAGATTCCATGATTCTACGAAATTGGTGGCAGGAGTGGATTTTCCAGCTGGAGAGAACTGAATGTGCACAGGCAGCTCCTCAGAGCAGCAGTGCTGCCTGCACTCCCACCTGTACTCCTGCCTGAGCCTGGCTGCCAGCTCCCTGGTGCTCAGCAGCACAGCTCCAAATGCCAGCGTGTGAGGAGAAGGGGGACAGGAGAGTTGGGGTGAGATTGGGATACAGCCACAGATTGCTGATGGGAGCCTGGCAGCTGTGTAGGGAGAGTCTGCAGCCTGGGAACAAGAGGAAAAAAAAAAAAGGAGCTTGTAGGGGAAAATCATTGCATAAATTCATCACTATAAAGTGTGTGCTCCACTTTAATATGTATGTGTACATGGGCACGTGTGTGTGTGGAGGGAGGTTATGTTGAAACCATCACACAGGCCACAGCTGAGTTGTATTTCCAAGCCCTTCTGTGTAACCCATTAGGGTATTTTTCTTGCCTTCTCGATGTAATCACAGCCAGCAGTGGGGGTTGAAGCATTTCAAGTGGCTTTATATATTTTTTTTCTTTTCTTTCTTTCTTTTTTTTTTTTTTTTTCTTTCCTTTTTTCCTCATCTTCTCCTACTGCCCTTTTCCCGTTGTTATTGAGCGCTGGGGCTGGTGTTGATTTGCATGCCATTTTGCTTTTGATCTCCATGGCAACCACTACCAAATGGCCTGAGAATAATAGAGGTGCTTTTTGGAGCTGCAAGCAGGCGCTCGGCAGAGCGCTGACGGCGGAGGTTTGCCCTCCAAAATAGCGAGGAAAATAAATAAATAAATGAATGAAGGTGATTAAGGCAGCCAGGGAGCATCCCGAGTGGGGACGGCTCGGTCCCCTCTGCCTGTCCCCCTTGAGCTGCTCTGGATGACAGATGGAATAAATGCACGGGGAGAAGGATGCGGGGAGGGATGGAGCAGCCCAGCGGCGGTGGCTGCTGGCACCGAGCTGGCAGATAAGGCTGTTGGTTGTGTTTGTGGCAGTGCCATGCAGCACTCAGGTCCCCTGGACTCTCTCTGGGGTCTCCTCCACTGTTCTGTGCAGGTGGGATCCTCACTTCTTGAATGTTCCCATGCTGGGGGTGGCCACACAGGTACCGCTCCGCAGGCAGCAGGTCAAGTTTGGGATCTCTTTGCTCCCTTGTTCTCAGCTGTTTCCTCCTTCTTTACTTCGTTTCAGGCAGCTGAAGAGTTTCAGTGAGATCAGGATCTCGTGGGGCTGGGCAGTGGGCACTGAGCTGTGCAGCCTGGAGCAGGTCCCTTGTTTTCTGTCTGTTAAAGCCTGAGCTCACCATCTGAGTGGGAAGGTTTGGGATGGCTCGTGGGAGAGAGCAGCCTCTGGCTGTGCCACCACTCTCGCCCAGCACCGCAGCACCCCAGCACCCCAGCCCACGTTGTCTCCAGACCCTGTCATGTCAGTAACAATCAAATCCTCCTCCGCAGACCCGAGCTAGCACTCAGCAGCAAGACACAACTGCTGGGTGGTGGTGTGTGAGGTCCTGTCTCGCTTTCACCCACGTTTTGAGGATGCTAATCGGAGCACTCTCCCCTCTCATGCCTCCTTTCCAACCCTGTTAGCATCCAGAGGTCGCTTTGCATTGTGGCTCAGGAGGATTTGTACACTTTCTTCAGGTTCTTGAACACCAGCCAGCATCAACAAACCTCAGGGCAGAAACTCTGTGAGGAGCAGGAAATGAGGGAGCTGTGTTGGCCTTAGTGGCTGCTTTAGATCACTCCAAAGCGTGGCTTAAATTCAGGTTTGCAATTTCCTCCCTTCCACCTCCTCCACCATGAGCCCTGCTGCCTGCCTCAGCCTCTAAGCCAGAGCTGGGCTTGTTTAATGAGCTGGGCTGGCCACAGGGGCCAGTGTGTGAGTGGACAAAGCAAGGAGGGAGCTGATAGATAGGAAAGGGTAAGAATGCTTGCAAGGATCAGTGGGGCGAGAACTGGAGGATTTTTGCTTAAACCCTGCTTTTTGTGGTGTGCTTTGTTTTTTTGGTTGGATGGTTGGTTGGTTTTTGTTTTGGTTTTTTTTTTTTTTCCTCTCAGAGCCTCCTCCTCTAGCTTGTTTCCAAACAAGTTGAAAAAGAGCCCTGTGGGAGCTTTGGGTAAGCCTGGCTGCGGGAAAGGGTGGAGGATGCTGGGGGAGAAGCAGCCCCTGGAGCACCTTCCAGCTCCTGTGAGCTGACTTCCAGCCTCTCAAGAGTGCTGCTTGCATTTGACATGAGAGAAGAAGACAGAAGGGCAACAAAGCTGGTGAGGGGCCCTGAGTGTGAGTCCTGTGAGGAGCAGCTGAGGGACTGAGGGTGTTCAGCCTGGAGAAAAGAAGGTTGAGGAGGAGGCCTCATTGCTCTCTTGAGAGGTGGTGGTGGCAAGGTGGTGATCAGCCTCTTCTCCCAGGTAACAACTGATAGGACTAGAGGAAATGGCCTCAGGTTACACCAGAGGAGGTTTAGGTTGCATATTAGGAGAAATGTCTTCACCAAAAGGGTCATCAGGCAGTGGAACAGGCTGCCCAGGGAGGTGGTGGAGTCACCATCTCTGCAGGTGTTTAAAAGACCTCTGGATGAGGAGCTCAAGGGCATGGTCTAACAGTTGTGTACAGGGAGATGCTGGATTCTGGTTGGACTCTATTTTAAAGTCTTTTCCAACCAGGCAAATTCTATCATAAGATCTTAAAGGTAGGTTTTGGTTTTGGTTGTTTTTGTTGTTTTGGTGGGTTTTTTTTTTTCCACCCAGAAGGATTCTACAATGGTACAAGCTGGCAGAGATCCCTTCTCTTCCAAGGCAGAGAACCCCACAGCCAGGCACCAGCCAAGGTGCCAAGCACCCCTCCTGCAGGGTGGCCCAGGGGAGCTGCTGTGCCAGCAAGTCCCCTCTGCTCCTCCCTCCCCAATTAGTGCAGCAGCCACAACTTTGTTATCCTGGGCATGAAATAAGGCTAATGAATCATGTGGCACTTTAAAGCCACGTTAGATCTGGAACTTGACACAAGCTTTTACATCTCTGTCACTCCACCCCAGAGCCAGGCAGGCCAGCTCCCTGTTTACCTGTCAGTCAGCAGAGGAATTTGCATGTTAGTTAAGCTGTTAGCATGAGTAATTACCGAGTGGGTCAGTGACTCCTCCCAGCGAGCCGGGCTGGGATGCTCTGCCTCTGCCTCACAAGCGACATCTCTATCGCGGGAGGGCTGGCAGCTGGGGGGGGATGAGGGTGAAGGATGACTCAGGCTAATTGCCTGCTCTCCCCATCGCTCCCCTGTGTGCTGCTGCCTTCCCTGGCCAGCCCCTCAAAGCAGGGGTGGAAAGCTGCTAGAGCAGTGTGTTTGGGACAGGAGTGGAGAGAGGGCAGGGGACTCTGCCCTCCTGGGCAGCTGGGTGACCTGGAAGCAAAGGCTTCTGCAGAGATCAGACAAGCATAGAATGGCTCCAGTTGGAAGGGACCTTAAAGACCACAGAATTAACCAGGTTGGAAGAGACCTCTAGGATCACTGAGTCTAATCTATCACCTAAGCCTTCTCATTAACTAACCCATGGCACCAGGTGAACATTGCAACACCACAGGAGAGGGGTGGATGTGGGACCCTGCCTCAGACAGGATGCAGATTGCTGGAAGGTTGTTTCCAGCCTCTCATGTGTCATTGCCCTGGTGAGGCCCCAGGTTTTGCAGGAGAATCTGTAACGTGTTCTTGAACATCTTGGTCCATGTCAGGGCACATCTAGACCATCACTGGCTGACATTGGAGATTTGCCAGGACCACTGCTGGAGAACACCAAGCCTCATCTCCCCAGAGTTCATATTAGCAGGGTAACTTTGGTTCACAGCACTGTCTCCTGCTCTCAGTGTGCAGAGGAGGCCCCTCAGCAGCAGAATAAATTCTCAGGTCATCCTGGGACCGAAAGAAATGATAAAACCTAATTGGGGAGGAAATTGCCCAGGGGCAGATGGTAGAAGAATGGAATCCAGGACTGCAGAGGTGGGAATTTTATGCTGAAGCCTCTCATTGGAAGGGATTTTCTCTCAGCCATGCTGGGGCCAGGACCATGGGTACCAGAGCTGTGTAGCTATGTCCTCAGCTGTGCACAGAGCCTGGCACAGGCTGGAGGAGCTTTGCACAAACGCCAGCAGTAAGTCCTGGGGGGAATTTCTGTTTCTGCTATTTTCAAGTTTGCATGGGTTTGGCATAGTGAAAAAAACTAGAGGATGGGGTTCAGAAATATCCCTTGGAGTGAAAGTGGTGCAGAATTAGCATGGAACAAAGCATTACTTAGGAAAATGGTGACATTTTGTGACTGTCAAGTTCTTCACACAGAGCCATTGAGGAGCTTTTAAATATATTCATGTCAGGACAGTGCACTGAACCACCTCAAAGTTATCACAATGTGGCCTCAAATTAAGTGGTCTGTTAATGCTGTGTTCAGTTATTTATGGGGTAGTGATATTTAGTGCAACTTGGAATATCTGTGGCCCCTCTAGGTCAGGTTTTCTCAGCTGCACCGTGGTGAGTTTTGGTGCCTGCTTTCATCCTGCTGAAGTTTTGTGCTGTTTTCTCCCTCTTAGGAGTTTTCATTACATCACAAGTGGGAATTGGCTATGAATTAGATATTATGCCTCAGTCACTGCTGAGTAACAGATGACCTAAGTGATTAGAAAATAAAAATACTGCAGGGTTTCCAGCCTGATGCTATAATCTGGCATTAAAACGTACTGCTTGCTGCCATGACTTCAATGCTGAGCAACGATGTGAAATTAGGAGGGTGGCCAAAGCTGTTTTCACAAATCACCTCAAAATGTGTGTGTGTTGAAATAGTAGTTACACTGAGCAGGGGTGGGGAGGGGGTCAGAGGGAATGTTCTGTAGGATTTTGTTCAGATACTGAACAGGTTCCAATTCCACTTCCTTCCCACCCCCAAAACTTCATCACAGAAAACATTCAGGTTGGCAAAGCCCCTCAGGATCACCAAGCCCAACCAATATCCCTGCTCTACAAGCTGCATCTTAAACCATATCCCCCAAGCACCACAGCCAAATTACTTTTAAACACATGCAGGTGACTCCACCACCTCCCTGGGCAGCCCATTTCAGTGCTGGGAATAAAATCTTCCTAATATCCAGTCTAAACCTCCCCACCTACAGCTTGAGGCCATTTCCTCTTGTTCTACCACCTGTAAGAGGAGACCAGCACCAACCTCTCCACAACCTCCTCTCAGGTAGCTGTAGACAGCAATGAGGTCTGCCCTCAGCCTCCTCTGTTTCAAACTAACCATCCCCAGATCCTTTAGTGGCTCCTCATAAAGATTTATTCTCCAGACCCTTCCCCAGCTTCTGTGCCCTCCTCTGGACCCACTCCAGCTGACATAAGCCCCAAGCCCTGCGTTTCAAGTGGCTTTGCTGTTGACTTGGCTTTCCAGAAAGCAAAGTCCACCCCTTTGGCAGTTCAGGAGGTGACTGAAAGAGTTGGGGCTGTGCAGTCTGGAGAAGAGGAGGCTCCCAGGTGACCTTCTTGTGGCCTTCCAGGATCTGAAGGATCCCCAAAAAAAGCTGGGGAGGGAATTTTTAGGCTATCAGGGAGTGACAGGACTGGGGGGAATGGAGCAAAGCTGGAGGTGGGGAGATTCAGAAATGTGAGGAGGAAGTTCTTCACCATGAGAGTGGTGAGAGCCTGGAATGGATTGCCCAGAGGGGTGGTTGGGGCCAGATCCCTGGAGGTGTTTTTGGCCAGGCTGGCAGAGGCTGTGGGCAGCCTGATCTAGGGTAGGGTGTCCCTGGGCATGGCAGGGGGGTTGGAACTGGCTGATCCTTGTGGTCCCTTCCAACCCTGACTGATTCTATGAGCTCTGCCCTCTGTTTCAAACTAACCATCCCCAGCTCCTTCAGTGGCTCCTCATAAAGATTTATTCTCCAGACCCTTCCCCAGCTTCTGTGCCCTCCTCTGGACCCACTCCAGCTGACATAAGCCCCAAGCCCTGCGTTTCGAGTGGCTTCGCTCTTGACTTGGTTTTCCAGAAAGCAAAGTCCACCCCTTTGGCAGTTCAGGAGGGCGACAGAATCAATCCTTTTTTTTTTTTTTTAAGGCAATCTTTGCTCTGAGACCGAATGGAGGTTGTTTGGAATGCTTAAACTTTCCACAGGACCCGCTCTAAAAGCGCAATTTTTAAACAATTGCGTCGTGAGTGTAATATGAATGTAGTTAAGATGATAAATGCAGCTAATTTTCTCCCTCTATTAGCCCCTTTCACATGCTACTTACAAATGCCAGTCAAACCAGGCAATCCTTTTCCTTTTTATGATGCAGTGACGAGGCGGGCGGATTAAAAATACATGATGGCATTTTCTAACTGGGATTTATAAGCACCACTCCTGTATCTAATTTGGGGCTGACATTTGCCAGGCGCGGGGGGGGAAGGCAGGGCTTCTTGGTGCACGCCGAGGAGAGCTGCCTTCTCCTCCCCAGGCCACCTCAGAGCCTCCCTGCAGGACCTCGGCCACGTCTCTTCGTCTCCCCTGCGCTGGTGGGGATGGGACCAGGCCTCTCTAATCGCTGCCTGCAGTGCAATTAAAGTCACAGCTGCAGGAGGCGCAGCGCGATGCTGTTGCTTGTCCTGCTGTTGCTTGGTAGGAAGCTTGTTGTGAATCCTGCTCAGCCTCTCTGAAGCTCAGCTATCACCTTGGTATTGAAAGAAGCTTAATTTCTTGGGCTTACTCTCTAATGAGTATCATCAACCTCATAGAATGGTTTAGGTTGGAAGGGAGCTCAAAGCTCAGCCAGTTCCAACCCCCCTGTGCCATAGGCAGGGATACCTCCCACTAGAAGGGGTCGCTCAAGGCCTCATCCAACCTGGTCTTGAACACCTCCAGGGAGGTTGTGGAGCACAGAAGCACAGAAGGTGATCTTTGGTCCCATTGGGTGCTTCTGTGTTCCACAACCTCCCTAGGCAGCCTGTGCCAGTGTCTCACCACCCTCACTCCAAAGAACTTCCTCCTAACATCCAGTTTCAACTTCTCTTCTTCCAGTTTAAACCCATTCCTCCTTGTCCTGTCATTACAAGACTTTGTCCAGAGTCCCTCCCCGGTCCTCCTGTAGCCCCTTTCAGATCCTGGAAGGCCACTCCAAGGTCTCCTGGCAGCCTTCTCTTCTCCCGGCTGCAGATCCCCAACGCTCTCAGCCTGTCCTCATAGCAGAGCTGCTGCAGCTCTCTAAGCATCTTGGTGGCCTCCTCTGGACTAGTTCAAACAGTTCCATGTCCTGCTTGTGCTGGGGGCTCCAGAACTGCATACAGTATACTCCAGCTGGGGTCTGAGGAGAGCAGAGTAAAGGGAGAGAATCCCCTCTCTTGCCCTGCTGCCCACAGCTGCTCTTGATTCAGCCCAGGACACGGTTGGCTATCTAAGGATGGTAGGTCCCATCTGCCCATTGAATCTCCAAGGGCACCTCTCCTGGCCAGCCTTCCAGCTCAGATGCTTTCCTTTTTGTTCTGAAATAGTACAGAGGTATTGTACATGTTTGTGCATTCAGCCTCACTGGTGGTCACAGCAGTTCTTGTCCCTGTGCAAGAGCTCCAGCCTTCCCCACCTCTGCCTCAGTAAGCTGAAGCTGTACATCTCCAAGGTCTGCCTTTGGCATCTGGGTGATGCTACACAAACGCTTGCCTTTGTGTAGCATCATCACCCAGATGCCAAACCCTAACGACAGCCTGGTTGTGTGTGTGTGTGGATCTCTGGTGCTGTTGCTCTGTTTTTAGTAATAGTAATTGTAATTTGCATAGAAGAGAATCACAGAACCCTTTTAGGTTTCAAAAAGACCTCTCTAAGATCACCGAGTTCAACCATTAACCAAGCTAATGCCACCACTTCAACCACATCCCTCGAGACCGCATCCACACAGCTTTGGGATCCCTCCAGATGCGGTGGCTCCACCACTGCCCTGGGAAGTGTGCTCCTGTTGTTATTTATTTAGTGAGTTGTTGTTATCTGCATGGAGGTGAGGCACTTGCTATTCTGGGTACCTCCAATTACAGCTAAGCCTCTGACTGAGGTCCCAGAGGTGGAACACCCTGTGTCCAGGCCATCAGCTCTCCAGATCACCTATCGTTTCTTTAAACGAAAAGGACACTAAAGTCCAATTATTGCAATAGAATGAGCTGCTTCTATAAACTGAAGAATTTGACTCAGCTCAAGGGATATTTGTGATTGCCTCTGGCTTCCCTGGAGCTAAAAAATTATATGCTTTCCCTCTTCACTAAATTAAAACATAGTTGGATTGGTAGTGGGACCGAAGGAAGTCCCTGCCCGAAACCCCAAGTGTCAGCCTGCTTTGCAAACTGTAAGCTGGTAATTGGTTTGGAAATACTGAGTGAATAGGTAAAAAGGCTTCTGAGTGATTTGTGGTGGGTAACACAGGCTGCCTGGAACAGCCAGGTTTGGCTTCCCTGCAAGATTTTGCGACGTTGAGTTGTTAATTTCAGGTCTTGATACATAAACACAATTAACATTTGCGCTCTGTAAACACTAGATATAATTCTGTTTCAATTGCATCTTATCCTCATTTAAGTTCTCATTAAGCAATTCCTTTCTTTTCCCAAATGTCAAGCTGGAGGCAGACCCATAGCTGTTATTCTCTTTGCTCACAACCTCCAAAATGCCTCCTCCTGGGCTCCTAGGCTGGGACAGGACAAGACTTGAAGAAAGAGTAAATATCAGGACTGAGAGGAGCATAAATGCAGGGCAGACACAGTGTGGCCCAGGAAGCTCATCCTGCAGCCCCAGAGTGCTGCCAGTGGTGGGATCTGGCCTCTGTCAGCAGCTGATGGTGAGCATTCATAGCCCTGCAAATCTGCTGTACCATGGCTAGGTGCAGGATGAGAGTAGAGTAGAGTAGAGTAGAGTAGAAGTAGAAGTAGAAGTAGAAGTAGAAGTAGGAGTCGAGTAGAGTAGAGTAGAAGTAGAGTCGAGTAGAATAGAATAGAATAGAATAAGCCAGGTTGGTACTTTGAGGAACATCTGCTACCTAAAACAAGCAAAAGATCCCACCTTTATAGAGTCATAGAATAGAATCATGGAATCAGTCAGAGGTGGAAGAGACCACAAGGATCACCTAGTTCCAATCCCCCTGCCATGGGCAAGGACACCTCACGCTAGATCAGGCTGTCCAGAACCTCATCCACCCTGACTTTCAGCACCTTCAGGGATGAGGCTTCCACCACCTCCCTGGGCAACCCATTCCAGAGTCTCACCATCCTCATGGTGAAGAACTTCTTCCTAACATTCAGTCTGAATCCTGGATTTCTGGTAGAGCCTGAGAACTTCTCTTAGCTGGAAAACTCAATTCTCTGGAGAGGTCCTTCCCCACTCCATCCCAGCTTTGCACACTATCCCACTGTGGTCTAGCTCAGCTGGTATCATCAGATGATGTGTGGAATAGAAGAGCTGGACCGGCTCACTCTCAGTGTCAGTGGTGTCTGCCTCATTGCCCAGCTGGGAGAGTCCCAGCAGAGGAAGATGCTTCAGGCAGGGACAGCACACAAGGAGCTGGTTTGCATGGAGAGCTGTGCTGGCTGTGGTGTGACCTGCAAGCAGGAGTCTCCTCCAGCACACCCAGCTGTGTGCCAAGCCTCTGGCTGGTTTTACCATTTACTGAGGTTAGAAGATAATAGCTATGCAAAATTGTCTCTCCTTTTTTTTTTTTTTTTTTCTTTTTTTTTTCCCTTTTGGTAAGTGAAAGTAAAATCTTCTAAGCCAAGGTTAACAATATATATTTATGAGTTGTAGCCAGCTGCTTCTATGTTTGCACATGTGTTTGTTAATGAAGAGTAACCTAAGGGTCAGGTTATTATGTAAATAACCATTGTCAAGGGTAAAGGTGAAGAACCCAGTAATGAGTTGTGTGTCTCTGTCTCTCTCACAAGCCACTAATGAATATTGGATATTGCCATTTGCAGGGCTTTTTACCCTCATTTGATCAGGGGGTGAGGGGCAGGGGCGGCAAGAGAGGAAAGCAAAGTAGTACATTTGTAATTAAGCCGAGACAAGTTCTTCTTCCCCCCCCCCCCCTCTCTCTCCCCAAACCAGCTGGAGGGAGCTATTTTTTTTTTTTCTGTAGGAATCATATCTAACAGCCCTGGCCCCTCTTTGGGCAAAACTCACCTTCCTCCGCTGGCTGCAGCCTTGCTTTTGAATCTCTGCAGCTCTCCCTTTAGAGGATGCCCACAAATCACCAGCCTGCATCTCTGCAGATAATACTTCAGCTGAGGCAAAGCCAACAAGGCACCGAACAGACTTTCCATTAGGGAGGTTAACAGCAAACCTGCCTGCGCGGGATTACTGCCGGAGTGCGAACAGAAGGTGCAGTCTCATTGCATATGCTTCTGGTGTCCTGCCACAGCCAGGGAAGCCTTTAGCTCGCAGACACCTGACACCCGTGCTGTTGTTAGGCTAGGAGTGCAAATGGGAGTGGAGAATCTCCTTCGCCTCGGTGTGAGAGCACAGATGCCAAGGTAGCACAACACCGAGCTTATTATCCGCTGTGGCCAAACCAGTTTGCTCTGGGAGGCTGGTAAGAGCCTTGCCCAAAAGCGGTGGTGGTGGTGTTGTTGCTGCAAGCTGCTGTTTCCCAGCCTTTAAATGATCCCTGGTGACTGGCCCACCTCTACACACTGAGTGAAAGGGTTTGATCTGCATGCTCCCAGACGGGGCTCACCTTTGCTCGGAGCTTTGTGAATAGCCTCAGAATAGTGGAATCGTTCAGGTTGGGAAAGACCTTTAAGGGTATTGACTCCAACCATTAACTCCAGTAACCCAGCACTGCCAGTCCATCACTGAACCAGCCCATGGCTGCATACAGTGGGGTCACTGCTGTATCCTGAGCCCAATGCTGGCTTCGCAGAGGGACAGCCCATCACAGGTACCACAGTGAGCTGAGCCTGCCACTGGCCTTTCAGAGGGACAGCCCAATACAGGCCTTGCAGAAGGACCAGGATCATCCAGTGCATTTGCATAGCAGGTGTCTGGCCCTCACCAGCTCTGCTGGGATGTGGGAACAAGGCTGCTTATTTGGCAAATCCCAGTGGGTTCCTTTCTTTTCTCCACACATCCTTTGACTCCTGATTGGTTGTATGAATCTTAGAAGTCCCTGAGCCAGTGAAATATGAGTGGCATGCCTGTAATTCAGGTATGGATACATCCCATAGTGCTTTAGGCTGCTGTTTGTGATCACAGGCTCACAGGGTGTCAGGGGTTGGAAGGGACACAAAGAGATCATCGAGTCCAACCCTCTTGCCAGGTCACAGAGCGACACATCCACACAGGTCTTGAAAGGCTCCAGACAAGGAGACTCCACAACCTCTCTGAGCAGCCTCTGCCAGTGTTCTGTGACCCTTAAAGTCAAGAAGTTGCCTCTTGTGTTGAGCTGCAGCCTCCTGTGCTGCAGCTTCCATCCATTGCTCCTTGTCCTATCCCAGGGAGCAGTGAGCAGAGCCTGTCCTCTCCCAACCCCCAGCCCTCAGATATTTACAAACATTGATTCAATCTCCTCTCAGTCTTCTCTTCTGCAGACTAAGTAGCCCCAGGTCCCTCAGCCTCTCCTCAGCAGGCAGTGCTCGTCCCCTCCTCATCCAGCCCTCTGCTGGACCCTCTCTAGCAGATCCCTTTCCCCCTGAAACTGGGAAGCCCAAAACTGAAGACAGTACTCAAGATACACCTCAGTGAGGCAGAACCCCGGGAGGGCATCAGCCAGAAAATAAATAGCAATAGTAAGATGCAGCGGCCAATAATTACCTGACTACGAAAGCATTTGCTTTGTGGTGAAGCTTTGCTCATCCTTCTCTAAAGACCAAAGCCAGGAGCTGGGTGGCAATGGGGCAGGCTGAGGCGAAGGGGGAGCAGAGGAACCCCAGGGTGCCTGGGGAGATCCATAAAGTGCCGGAGGTGCTGCAGCAGAAGTCTGCATTCTCTGCATGAGCCTCGTTTGGTGGTTTGAGTAATGTCGTGTTGCCACTAGGGTGTCTCTGCAAACAAGATATTGCATCTCCAAAGAGTTCCTGGCGCCAATAGAAAGCTAAAGAGAAATGATGGGCCCAGGAGCTGAGCCGGTGCTTTTTGCTTTTATGATTGAGAAACAGTCNTACGTGGAGGGGAAGAAAAAAAAACAGCAACAAAAAAAAAAACCCACAACAGACCATTGAGAGCTTCCAGGGAGCTGCTGCTGGGGCGGTTATAGCCCTTTTTACATCCTTTATATGGGCTTAAATCCATTTACAGATGTGCTGGAGACAGAGAGACATTTTTTACAAGTAATTGTCATGTATACAAGGGTCCTTATGTGTCACAAAAAAGATCTCACTTAAGAGAAATAAATGTGCTTTTCATCTTTTGTTGGCAGGAGCAGGGGTGGTTGGGAAGAGGGTAATTGGTGATCTTTTCCAGTCTGATAACCAGGACAAATAGGTGGGGGGGGGGGGTGAGTAAAGAGTAGCGATGGCATTGCTTCCCCTCCCTGCTTCCCTCCTGGTGGAGCACAGTTTGGAGTCACTTCTCCGGCTTGGCTTTCAGCCTGAGCAATAGATGTGATAAATGCCATCAGCTGAGCCCCAGGGCTGGGGGAGAGGAGAGTTGTGCTGCCCCGAGGTGACCTCGGTGATGCTCCATGGCTCTCCTCCAGTGCAAGCACAGCTCTCCTCCACAGTGGGGATGGCTGACATCGTCTTCACCCCTCCCGCAGCTAATCGGGACCTCATCTCCACTTGTTCTGGGGCTGTGTTAGATGCCATGGGGATGCAGAGTGCTGCCTCTTTATTGCCTTTCATTTGTAGGTTAGAATTTCCCTTTCGTAATAAGTCCCACGTGGTGGGTTTGCTTTTTGTTTGTTTTTCAGTTGTTTTGGGGGTTTGTTTTTAAAAGGTTGTTGCTCTTCTCAGGGGCCGAGATTGAAAAGGCTCCCTGGAGGCAGATGGAGGTTTGATAAAGTCATGCATCACCTGTACCCCAACATGCCTGGGAGAGCAGCTGGGGAGGCTGCAAATGCCTCCTGCAGAGGCACTCCTGTTGGCAAGGTGCTGTGGTCCCAGGCAAGGGAGATGCTGAGCATCCCTGATTTTGCACAGGGTATTTCACCATCTCTGCGTTTTCCCCAGGGAGGCTATTCCACGGTGTTGCTCAGGTGGAAGGTGTCAATAATGCAGCCAGGCTGCGTGTGAGGAGTCCTGGTGAGCACTCAGAAACCAGTTAGGCTGAGGAAATAACAGATGCAGGCAGCCCTCACTGACAGAGGGTTCAAGCAGGCCACATCTCAGGCCAAATAGCAGAAGGCAGGTCTTTCATTGCATAGATTTACTTACAAATAGTTTTTCAGTCAGTAGAAGGCAAAGCAGCAGCAGGACCTGGGTAGGGGAGGGGTGAGGTTGAGAAATGTACAAAATGAAGCCAAATCCCTGCCTGGCAACACAACGAGCTTCATTTTTTGCAGTCCATGCTTTCTGTTTAATAAATGCTTTATGTCAGCAGGTGTGGGGCTTGAAGGTGGCCTGTAGGTTTGAGATGTAAGGATGGGACATGGCCTTGAAAAGCAGGGACAGGTGAGCAGCAGACCTGGCTTGATAAATAATGGATGAATTGTGCCTTGGTTTTGCTGATGATGTAGTGACCTTTTGGGAGGCAAGAAACAAAGAAACAGCAAATGACCAGCAATACTGATGAACAGGCTAAGTGAGCTGGACACATCATTAACACCAGCATACCAAAATAATTACATGCAACTGGGAGCCAGAGGGTCAGCAGAAACAGGAGCAAGGAAGTGGATCTGGGCACATTTAAGCTTTCTACCTTTCAGCAGGTAGGAAGGTTTCAGGAGACAGCAGTTTGGGGTGGTTGGTTGTGGTGGGTTAGGAACTAACCCCCCCCCC
>VWZI01017378.1:112883-125365 GCA_013396835.1 Psilopogon haemacephalus | reverse complement strand
AGTTGAAAAAGAGCATCAACATTCTGTAGGAAATAGGCTCAGATTTCTGCTTTGAAGCAGAACACAAGACCAGAATTAACATTGCATTGCTGAGGTCTGCGCAAAACCTGGGGTTTTGTGCAGGGTGCCTGATCCCTGCCCTCCCTGCCGCCACCGCTGCCGTAGGGGATCGAGGAGCGCTCAGCAGGGATGAAGCTGCTGCGTTTGAGGCGGGGTGAGCGCGGTCCAGCGGCCAGCGCTGGCTGCCTTGCAAGGAGGCTTTAATCCGCTGCCATCTGTCTTTATTACGCTTCTATTGTTGGACACCGCAGCCTGGAAATCTCGCAATGAAACCCAGTTGTTCCTTGCCATTCATCATAGTTATTGCTGGAGTTGTGTAATGAAGAGGGGAAGTGCTGTTTATTGCTCTCCCCTCTTTAGAAAGTATCCTTAGGGGTAGTTATGGATGGTTATTGGATCCAAGCACAGGGCTCTGGGAGGTCCTCCCTCCGCTCTGTTCGTGTGTTGAACCAGGAGGTCTAACAGGGTTTTATGGCTGCTTTTGCTCCGAGGCTGTTCTGCTGCCTGCTTTTGTTCTGTCTGTAGTTTGGTTACCTCGTTTCTGGTCTGAAGGTGAGCTGAAGGTGAGCCGAAGTTGATCAGGACCATCAATATGGCAAAAAAAGGTAGCAGGTCTGTGCCTTTCGGGGTGTAGGCACGGCTCTGCCACATATAAAAGCAGCAAGCAAGGATCAAAGAGTTTAGGCATGGATGTGGCAAGGAATGGAGCTCTTGGAGCCTTTGAAAACAGCTAAGCAGAAAGAGCTGTAGGTTACAGCTCTTATTTCCAGTGATTTCTGAAGGCTGAAAAGTCAGACCAGACACCAGCTGTGTGGGTGAGGGATGGAGACAGACTAAGGAATGGTGTGGGAGGTGCAAGACCCAAACATAGCTCTTGCTAGGCAGTGCAATGCCTCACTGGGGGTTACAAGGGTAAAAATGTGCAGGCATTCAAATCTGTAATGAGATCCTTCAGTAAGTTGGAGAGTCAGCATGCTTGCAGTGCAGCAGACAGCTTTTGGAGGATTTAGGATTAAATATGCTCCCTCTGGGTTTCCTGAGGCTGTTCCTAGACTGGTGGATGGTTGATTCATTGAGATAATGCATTAGAGGACCTCATCTTCCATCTGCAACTCAAAATCAGCTTCATGCAAAGTTTAAATGAGGATTAACTTTTCTTTCCTAGTAAATTAAGCCAGTACTTGAAATTCAGAAACACAGAAGTGACGTGGGTGCAGTGAGCCTCAAAAAGGCATCACTTCCCCCAGCTGCTCCCTTGCTTTCATGCACCCATGCAGTGTCACTGGGTGCCTGTGGCAGACCTTTGATGGTGCAAGGAGTGGTACCACCTGTACAGGTGCTCTAGATAACAAAAGCAGTGGACTTGGGGGGGGTGTTTGCAGAATCCCAAAGCTGATAGATGAAAACTGAGTGAAAACAGGGCACTGTGCAACAAGTGACACAGCTGGGAGGTGCCTGCTGTGCAGGTAGAACAGCAGCACAACTGAATCCTTAGCAATTTATCTGTGCCAGCAACAAGGGGGGGGTGTAAGGATGCTCTGGGATAATAAGCTGGGGAGGGAAAGATCTGCCTTTCCAGGTATCACAACCCAGCCTCTGGCAGTGCTTCTGGACATGATATGGAGAGGGTATGAGTGAAGCTTCAAGGGCTGAAGCCATGGAAGGAGTTAGAGATCTCAGTTGCGTTTCCAGATAGCGCACAGCCCGTGCCTGTCAAAGCTACTGCTGATAAGGGGATTCTGCAGAAAGTAATTAAAACTCAAGCCCCTGGTATTTATTCAAAGGGGGAACTCGTGGGATTCAATGAGATCTTGCTGAAATGGACCAGGAAGCTGATTCTTAACATGCTACGGAGAAGCTCAGGGAGTTAAATCCAACAAGAGAGACCAGGCAAGTTTCGCATTGCCCTCGCACAATCAGTAGCGCTGCAGAAGCTGTTAAGGGCTCTGTTACAGGCTGAAAAGGCAGAAGTGAAGGGGGGGGGAACCCTCTTGGTGACACGGGAAAGATTTGTTCCTGGAGAAAAGCGTGGATCTGTGCATGTCAGCTTGGAAAGAAACCTGCCCTGTGTTTTGGACTGCAGCTCTCTTTTCCCCGAGGTAGCTTTACTGGAAGACAGATAGATCTAAACAGACAGCTTTGCATATTAAGTACATTTTTGCTAGACACCGGTTGTCTGAGAAACTAATTTGTGACAATAGACTATAGTTTAGCAGGCATTATCTTCAACAGTTTGCAGTGAAGTGTGGGTTCAGCAATATAACCCTACTGCCTGTTAAGTCTCGTCTGGGGGGTGGTGGGAAATTATGCCCCAGTAATAGAGTACTTATTGATGGGGTTTGCAGGCTCCCAGCCTGATGTATTGCTGGCTCTTTCAATTACGGAACGGCACCGATGAAGCATGGATTGTTATCTGCTGACATCTTGTACAGCAAGGAAAAAAAATGAAAAGCAGGAATTCCTATGTCAGAGCCACTCGGGACACGGAGAAGTACAAAGAAACAGATGAGGCAAAACATGCACCAAAAAAAAAAAAAAAAAAGCATGGCTGAGGTCCCAGGAGCTGCCATCACTTCGTGGTTTCCCCATAGAGCCCCAGCACTGGGAAACAACAATTTTAGAGAGATGTGGTGTCACGTGAAGTTTCCCACAGCCCTGTGGTTTTTGTCCCCTCTGGCAAACTCAGGGAAGAGTGTTTGATGATGCTGTCGCCGGCTCCCAGGTGGGAAGAGGAGAAGGCAGTGGTGCAAACAGCCAGAACAAGTGGCCTCTTGGCTGCTCCCTGGCAGTGGTAACGCTTGTGCTAGGTGGGTGAGCACAAAGGCAGGCAACAACAGCTCTGCAGACAAGCTCCCCGACAAGTGTTACATGAGTGATTTCTTCTCGAGTGCTTCTGCTGCTGAATGTTTGTATCGGAAGATGCTGTTGGAATTTGTGCCTCTAAGGGCTGAGCTTCCCAAGCAATGGGTGCCCATGGTGCTTTTGGGTATCACAGCATAGTCTCCATTGGATACAGAAGGAGAAAAAAAAAGCCCTTTGAAAGAGCTCTTTATGCAATGGGTAGCTGCTGAATTTCCCAGGAAAGGCTATTTTGCAGGAGAGTGTCTGTGGGAGGGTGAGGTATCACATATCCAGCTCAACTCCAAGCTAGGGAATTTTCTCCTTATCCCTATAGCACCCCAACACTTCACTGTTTCATTCTAGATATCATCTCCCAGGAAAAAAGTCCCAAGTGACTGCCTTGCTAAGTAAGGAGCCAGTCATGGAGAGGTTTAGCTGCAACGCTCATTTTCAAGTTTCCTGGTAATCCTTTTAAACTTATGAGTCAGATCATGCCTCAGGTCTTAGCAAGACTGAGACCTGGAGCGCCTTTTCTTTCCAGCCATTCTTGCAGCTTACCGTGCAATTAAAGAAGTCTCGTGGGACATTGTTTTTAGTAGCTCCACAGATAATCTTGAGAACTATTTGAATGCAAACTGCACGATTACCGCGATTTCAGAAAAGTGCCTTCGAAAGAAGCCACTGGAGTGCAGCTTCCTCTCTCCTTAGTAGCAGAACACATCATTGTGTTTACATGCACAACTGTTCTTGGTGCTTGCAAGAAGCTTCCCTGTGTGGCAGTGCTATAGACAGCAGCTCAACCTCGATGCCTTCTTGACAAAAGAAGCTGCTTTATCGCGTTAAGGCAATGGACCAAACCACCTTTCCCAGGAGAAAATCGTGGAATAATCCACTACAGCTATGGGAAGGGAAAGGCAGTGATTTGTGTAAGATGTCAGGAATGGGGTCTCTGGGCTCCGTGACCTACTTTGCCACTGGGTGACTGTTCTTCCATCATTCCGCTGTTTGATCTCATCTCTCCTCAGCTTATTCAGCTGGAAGAGTCACTTAATTATATCAGTCAACTTCATGGAGGTGTCTCAAAGCTTAATTAAGGTCTGGCAAGCCTGTCAAGAGCCGCTGGCAGAATGCTCTGAAAAAGTGGTTGATAGGAGAGGTGGGCATGAGGAAGGAAAATACATCACAAAGGGTTTGGGCATATAGAAGAGAATGGAGCTGTAGATTCACTGAGGCTGTCACAGACTGCATTTGCAGGGCACTGTCATGAACTCTGGGAAGATCCTGGAGGTGATGATGAGTGTTCAGTTTTGGGCTCCCCAGTTTCAGAGGGACAGGGATCTGCTGGAGAGGGTCCAGTGGAGGGCTATGAGGATGCTGAGGGGACTGGAGCACTGCCTGGGGAGGAGAGGCTGAGGGACCTGGGGCTGCTTAGTCTGGAGAAAAGAAGCCTGAGAGGGGATTGAATCAATGTTTCCAAGTATCTCAGGAGGGATGGGACAGGCTCTGCTCACTTGCTCCCTGGGATAGGATAAAGAGCAATGGATATAAGCTATAGCACAGGAAGTTCCACCTCAACATGAGGGGGAACTTCTTGACTGTAAGGGCCCCAGAGCACTGGAACAGGCCTGCCAGGGAAGTTGTGGAGTCTCCTTCTCTGGAGCCTTTCAAGATCTGTCTGGATGTGTTGCTGTGTGCCCTGAGCTAGATTGTCTGGCCCTGCTGTGGCAGGGGAGTTGACTGGATGATCTCTTTGTGTCCCTTCCAACCCCTGACATCCTGTGAGCCCGAGATGCCAGCATAAACACCCATTTACCCGTGGTGTGGCTTGTAAGTGTGTGGTACCCTAATTTCTGTTTCCATATAACTTAAGTTTGAGAGGGGAACATCCACACCAGTGCTGTGCACGGAAAGGCAAGAAACGCAGCTTCCTTTTTACCTGGCTTTTAGCAAGACAAAGCTGGTGCCTGGAAGTTGGTCCAGGCACCTGTGGCCAGTTGCTGTCAGCTCAGGTTTCACCCTGGGGAGGAGTTTCGCCTGACGCACCCCAAGGGGTGAATTGACATTCATCGCTCCTCCAGGGGAAGAAACATATGGAGGCTCCACCGGGACCAGCTCCGTGATCTGAATTGCCAATCAGTGCATGGCTGAGCCTCAGCTGGGAAAACCTTGCTGCTAACAAGCCTTCATGCTCCCCCAGTTCTCCTTGCAATCTGTCAGCTGCTAAGCATGGTTTCAGCAGCGCTCGAGCCCGGTGAGCAACCTACAGCACTCAGCTTATTATGGGGAGGTGGCAGCCTGTGCATATTTTAGGTGTGAGCAGGTCCTGTGAGAAAGACCTACTGGGTCTTCCTTATAACTTGGCGAAACTGGATGGTCTTCAAAATGGGATACTTCACTGGCAAGTAAAAGTGAGTCCTTTCTGCTTGGCTTGGGTATGCTTCTCGGAGACTCAAAGCCTAACAGAACAATGACATAAATGGGATGCCTCCCCCCCACTTTGGAAAGAGAGTGAAAAAGGGGTGAGACACCCAAAGAGTAGTCTTGCTCTGTTTTGGAAGTTAAAAGGGAAAACTTGAACAATAAATAAAAGGTATTTAAGTTAAGGGAAGTTACAAAAAGGTATAGGGAAGGGAAGCAAGATACAAAATATTTATATATAAAAGCAGGTTGAAGGCAATGGATGGAGGTGGTTGTTCGACCACGTGGTAGGCTGGCCACGTGGCAAAGCAGGAGCAGCTGGAAGAGGCTGGTAGTGTCAGGTGAGGCAAGGCAGAGAGGCACAAACAGGAAGTTCCTCTGCTTTTATAGGGTGTCCAGGCAGGAACTGAGAGTGGGCTGACCACTGCACCCAGGGTCAGATTCAGACCACCCCCAAGGAGGAGTCATGAGTCAATTCTGCCTTTGGAATGGGCTGCCCAGGGAGGTGGTGGTGTCACCATCCCTGGAGGTGCTCAAGCAAAGCCTGGATGGGGCACTTAGTGCCATGGTCTGGTTGATTGGCTAGGGTTGGGTGCTAGGTTGGACTGGATGAGCTTGGAGGTCTCTTCCAACCTGGTTGATTCTATTCTATTCTATTCTATTCTGTTCTGTTCTGTTCTGTTCTGTTCTGTTCTGTTCTGTTCTGTTCTGTTCTGTTCTGTTCTGTTCTGTTCTGTTCTGTTCTGTTCTGTTCTGTTCTGTTCTGTTCTGTTCTATTCTGTTCTATTCTCTACTCTGCTCTGCTCTGCTCCACTCTGCTCTATCCTATTCTACTCTACTCTGCTCTGCTCTGCTTTGCCCTGTTCTGCTCTGCTTTGCCCTGTTCTGCTCTGCTTTGCCCTGTTCTGCTCTGCTTTGCCCTGTTCTGCTCTGCTTTGCCCTGTTCTGCTCTGCTTTGCTCTGCTCTATTCTAACCTGAGGTCAGGTTCAGGCCATCCCCAGGAGAGGTTAACCCTTTACAGCTTGGGGGAAAATCCTGAGGTTGTTGCTCTTGGGGCGTTCAGGTGCAGGACTGGCTTTTGCTGCTCTGAGATTTGTCTGTTTGTTTATGCTTCCTTGGCTGGGAAATGGCTCGCCATTGTTTGCTTAGAGCTTCCACAGAGCTTGAAATTACTGGCTACGCAGGAGGAAATTAGCTTGTAATTAAAGCCAAGTTAATAACGATCCCCATGGAGCCTACTTGGTCCTATTGCTGGGAGCGAGGCAGTTTTGCCTCTGCGGTTGGTGTGAGCGTGGTCAGGCGCCGGTGCCCAGCCGGCGGGTGTGCGGGCAGGGGGATGGTGGTGGGGTGGTGATCGTGCCACGGTGACAGCTCGGCACACGTGCAGCCAGGGCTTAGTGCCTTCCAAGCCCTTGTGCCCCACCAATTAGAGATGATGGCATTATATCAAAACAAGGTGACAGGTAACGGAGCGGTTTTACAACCCGCAGCCAGCAGATCGTTCTTGAGAGGTTCGGGAAAGGTAACCGAGGGAAGAAAGCTGCAGGCTTAAGCGTGCCCTGTGCGGGTCTGTGCTTTTAGCAGGGAGATTTTTGTGGTTTAGGGGAGGAGTTAAAATTGGAAAATGCTTGGAAAGTCGTTCGCTGAAACGTCGTTGGAGTGAACAGCGCTTGTGTGCTGCTGGTTTGCCATCACGGTGAGGACAGAGGGGGCTGTGGTCCCCACGATGCTGTGGTCCCTCACATCTGCAACGCCTCTTGCGTTGCTCCAGCTCTGAGATTCTCTATGGCCCCGTGTGCCACATGTCTATGTATTGTCTTGCATGTTGTATTGTCCTGCTCTGGCATGAGGGTTGGACTCCATCTCTTTGGGTCTCTTCCAACCCGTGACATCCTGTGAGCCTGTGCACCACAGCACCTGGAAGGGTCTACATATAGGGTACGCTGTACCCTGCATCCCTACGGCAGCTCCATCCTTTGTCCCACCCAGCTGAGCTGCCTCATCTGCAGCAGCAAGGAATTAGCTGGTTCCTGCCTCTGAGATTTTGGGCTCTCTACCCCAGAGTGGGAGATGGTGAGAAAGTGATGCAAGAAGGTGGTTGTCTGAGGCTGAATGCTGTCATTGCCTGTGTCAGAGATCAAATCCAAGACTCATCTTTTCCCACAGTGTCTGAGGCACAGGGCTGACTGTGTGCAGTCCAACTCCTTGGCTAGCTGAGTGCTGTTTGAAGGAACACAAATGGGATGGGCGTTGGGTTTGTATAGTTGGAGACACTCTGAGCACTTGCTAAAGGAGTCCCTTGGGTTTCCAGTGTCACCTGATCGTATTTTTGAGCCTGATTTTAATTCCTCCATTATACTTAAAAATCTGCACGCTCTCAGTGGTGAAGGATGAAGTCATGAGGGCAGCTGGGAGGTTTTCTGGATGTTTTGTGTGAGCACCTTGCTTCTGAAGGAAATGAGCCTTACACAAGACTCATGCAAGCCTGCCTGATTCTCTTACAAGCTTCAAAAATCTGTTGGCCGTTTTCTAGGCAGCCTGGCACTGAGGGTGGTGGACATCAGATGTGTGAATTCCCTGCACAGAGCTGACCAGCAAACTGCCTTCCCTCTGTGCAGATACCATGGGCATGCTTAAAGCACCTGAGTTTAATGAGGTGAGGAGGGGAGGAGGAAGTGGTGCACACGTCTGGTCTGAGCTTTAAACCACGATTTAGAAAGAGTTTCAAATCTCAGCATAAATTCCACTCTCACAGGTGACCTCAGACTTTGACCAGAATCACGTGGGGCTTGGTTCCAGCTCTGATGTAAGTGTTTAATCCCATCCTGGAGCTGGTGTATATTAGGCAGACCAAGCAGCATTACACTTGTGTGCTCTAAAGTATCAGGCCTGGAAGCCAGCGAGTAAGCAGGGTTTAGTTTCCTGAGTGTCTAAGGCAGTCTTTGAGAATGGAATGTGGGCTGGATTCAAGCAGGCTTAGAAATCTGAATATCAATTATGATGCTGAAGGGTTTCTTGCCCAGCCTCTGCCATAGCCTGAAGACAAACCATCCCCAGAGGTGTCTGTTTCCTTTGCCTTAAGTCTTCCCAGAGCTGCCTGCTCACTTGTGCTGAAGGACTGGCTGTAACCAGGAGCAAAGCATGTCCCCACCAGCACCCTGAACGTGGGCATCTCCATACCACATGTGAAGGAAGATACTGCCCTGGAGAGCTTTTCCTTCTTTACAGAACCACGAAACAGTTGAGGTTGGAAGGGACCTCTGGAGGTCACCTGACCATCTCTGGAGGTCACTGCTCTTGTCCTTCTGACCTGTCAGAGCTTTGATCTTCATTTCGGGGAAGAGAGTGTTTGCCCACTCCAGAACTTGCCACCAGCCTACGGAGATGAGTTTGGTCTATTCCTGGGTTGGTTCTTTGCCTGGATAAGCCCTCAGAGCATCAAAAGAGGCACTCAGCTGGGTTGCAAAACAAACCCAGATTGCTCTGGTTGCTCTGTTCTGTGAAAGGCACAAGGCTCTGTCACCATCATCTATTCCCTTTAACAGCCTGGTTGCCATATCCAGATGATTGTCTGCCAAAATGGGGAGAAAAGCCAAAAGATGCTGAACAGAAATGAAAACCTGGGAAGTTCTCCAACTGGTTAAAGTAATCTCCCTGGCACACATAGAAAAGGAAAAGGGAAAAAAAGGGGAGAAAAAAGGTGAGACTCCTTTTGAAAGGTGGTGATTTTGCTGGACAGGATCCATTTCACCTGACTTGTGAGATGGGGTCTGGGTCTCAGCATCTGCAGTGAGAACTCAGACCTCATTTACCATCAATGGAGAGAAATGGGCACCTCCAGCAGGCAATTTCTCTCATCCTGAGGTGGTTGCCTAAAATAGGTCAGACAAATCGCTCCAATTTCTCTCCACTTATACATTTAGGAGTCTAACTCAAGTGTAGACACTTGCCTTGTGGAGCTCTGACATCAGGTGAGATGCATCCCTCCTGAAGTGACAACAAATCCCATCCTCTCAAAGCAAGGAAGGGAATGACTGGGAATGCCCCAGTGACAACAAATCCCATCCTCTCAAAGCAAGGAAGGGAATGACTGGGAATGCCCCAGTGACAACAAATCCCATCCTCTCAAAGCAGGGAAGGGAATGACTGGGAATGCCCCAGTGACAACAAATCCCATCCTCTCAAAGCAGGGAAGGGAATGACTGGGAATGCCCCAGTGACAACAAATCCCATCCCCTCAAAGCAAGGAAGGGAATGACTGGGAATGCTCCAGATCCTAGCCTGACAGTGTAATGAGTCAGAGCCAATGTACACCAAAAAAGTGAATATTTCCCCAGAGCACATCAGCCTTAGCCCTGACTGCTTGGAGGATTTGGGAACATTTGAAGGGGTGATTAGGATTAATCCATTTACCTGAGTAAGCCACTTTGAGAGCCTTAGCTGTAAAACAATATTAGTTATCAGCATCCTCCTGTGATGATGTGGTGTTCTGTGAGTTCTGAAAAGGGAGATTTTCCTCTGAAACAGTCTCTTCACACTTTCCCTGAGTGAAGTATTTTGCTACTCAGATTTGTGATTTAATAATCATAAATAATAGAGCCCTTAGTGCTATATTTTTAAATGACTGAATGGTGAGAATCTACTTTAAGAAATTGTATGAATGCCTATCACTTGTGTGCATATAAATGTATTCAATTAGCACTCAAATCTTGAGTTATCTCCTGATGGAAGGCAAAACCTTTTGAATTTAGTCCCGTGCAAGAAATACTGTGTCATTTAACTCAAAAAGGATGCCATGCACTTAACAGATAATGACTGAAGAGGATTTTGCTGTATTGCCTGCTCAGCTGCTTGTGAGGACAAAGGAAATAATTCCCCTTTTAGGATCCTATGGGGTAATGAGGAAACCCTCTCTGAACTGATCTCAAATAACACTGAGTAGGGGAAAGGGAACAGCCTGATAGGCTAAACTGGCTGCAATTTCATTGTCGTGGTCTTCCATGTACTTTCCATGTTTTGTCTGTGATGCTAAACCAGTGGCTAACCTGTCTCTGAACCTGCCACCAGCACACGGAGATTACTCACCCTGGATACTGCACTTCAGCAAATGCAGAATTAGCCCTGGCTAAGTAATCTTGTTAGTGTGATTCAGTGTTAAATGGATCTCGATTAAATGGGCCTTTATATTGTCCCAGCTGGAGATGATAAGCCTCCACAAGGAAATGGCAGGAGACCGAAGGAAATTGCTTTACTTCAGACTGGGATGTTTAACCCCATAACACACTTTCTGCTCCCCCCCTGCCTCTACTTGTGCTCCTTCCATGGCATCAGTTGTTCTTGCTCTTGCTGGCCATGCGGGACAGGAAAGGCACAGGGCGAGGAGTGGAGCATCTCTCTGTGTCACCCACTTACCAGGTTGACATCTGGGTGACGAGAGATGTGTATGAAAGAGCAGGAGCAATAGGTGGAAGTTGAGGCATAGGAAGTTCCAGGTGAAGACAAGGAAAACTTTTTTTCCCTGTGAGGGTGACAGAATCCTGGAACAGGCTGCCCAGGGGAGTTGTGGAGTCTCCCTCCTTGGAGATATTCAAGAACTGTGTGGATGTGTTCCTCTGTGATCTGCTATAGGTGATCTTGCTCTGGCAGGGGGGTTGAACTGGACGAGCTTTTGAGGTCCCTTTCAACCCCTAACGTTCTGTAGTCACTCTGCCTCTGTGGTACTTTTATAAGACTCATTCCTTTGTTAGCTTACCGTTGCCTTCAATCTGTCGCTCCAGATGTTGGTGCTGGAGTGCCTGAGCATCCGAGGGCCAGTACAGCAGGTGTCACCAATAGTTTAGTCACCACGAGGGGAGAATCTTTAGTCTGATCTTAAAAGAAATAGATTGCTTAAGTGTGCCACTGGGACTTCTCGAGAAGGGCACGTGGGGTTTATCTGTGCGCGATAGGAATCAGCTGGATGCGTTGCTGGAGCAGAACCTGACACTTCGTTTCTCCTCACTGTTAGATTTGGCAGCCTGTGCACCGTCTGGGTAAGAGGGAAATGGCATTAAAATCCCCAAGGGACTTCAGAGGCGGAGACAACCATGGGGCAGTGGTGTGAGAGGGATGGAGAGCTGGGACTCTGCAGTACCAAAGTTTCCTTCCCTGCAGTGAAAGCCAATTTTGCCCTTCATCCGTGTTCATAAATATGTGCAGGGTGAGTGCCAGGAGGCTGGAGTCAGCCTCTGCTGGGAGATGCCCAGGGACAGCACAAAGGCCAGTGGGTGGAAATTGAGGCATAGGAGGTTCCATGTGAACCCAAGGAGGAATTTTTTCACTGCGAGGGTGACAGAGCACTGGAACAGGCTACCCAGGGAGGTTGTGGAGTCTCCCTCTCTGGAAATATCCAGGAACCATCTGGATGCGTTCCTGTGTGATCCACTTTGGGTGGTCATGCTCTGGCAAGGGGGGCTGCACCAGGTGATCTTTGGAGGTCACTTCCAACCCCTGACATTCTGTGATTCCAAGGACTCCTGTTACTCTGGACTGAAGAAGGTGAAAACAGGCAAGATCAGAAAGGCAGAAGGAGGAAAAAAATGAGATAAAGCACCTCATCTGTGGCCCCTGCTAATGGTCATTGTTAGTGAAAGGCTTCCTAGGACAGATAACAAGGTAGTTATCAAGCTGCCTGTCTTACCCCAATCAGCATATGTTCTCTCCCTGCCTTTGCTCTCCTCCTGCTCTGTATTATCTATTAAATTTTCTCTATCCATGTCTGATGTGACTTCAGCATAGGGATTATCTCCACGGAGTCACAGACCCTAAGAGGACACGTGGAAAATCTCTGCTCTGTAGCAAGTCAGATGGTCTGATATATATATTTATATATTTTTTATTTTTTTCTCTTTTACCCCAGACCTTTGACAGAAATATGGTAAACATGCAATTACTTGGATTTTTCCATAAATTTTGCATTCGAGGTGGATTTACATGCCTGTGATATTTTTCCAGACGTGCTTCCCAGCCCTGCCAAAAAAAAAAAAAAGACAAACCAGCAAGCCAGTTTGAGGATGGCTGCAGACGGGCAAGAAATGATATCATCTAGTAGAGATTTCTTTCATTATCCCTCTAATCAAGGCTTCCATCAGTCTCCTTTGATGCACTGCTGGGGGAAAAAAAA
>VWZI01017378.1:100662-111989 GCA_013396835.1 Psilopogon haemacephalus | reverse complement strand
AAAAAAAAAAAAAAAACCAAAACCAAAACCCAAGCATTTCTAATTCTAAGCTAGTCTAACTCTCCTTAAATTTCCCATTTTTGGTGCTGCTTGAGTGGCTAGACAGGAGCAAGCTTGCCTGAGTGGGCAGACTGACAGAGCTTTAAACAGGGTGCTGCTGCTCAACACTGCTCCGAGCTGCTCCAAAACACCATCAGCTAAACACTGACAACAGCCTCTTTCCAAAGGGAATTTCCTCAGAAATCTCAGGCGTGGTAAAGCACAGAATAAAGGCAAGGCTGAAGTTAGTTTTCTGTCAAACCCAGGGATTTTGCTCACTGTTGGTAGCCAGCAGCACGTTCATGCAGGGTGCGTTTGTGCAAAACTGCTTTGGCGTGGCTCAGGTTTGGTCACCAGAGGCTTGGGTGTAAATCAGCTACTGCTCATAGGAGCTACCAAAGAGTGAAGAAGCCAGGGATAGAATCACAGAATTGTTTTGGTTGGAAAAGACCTTGGAGATCATCAAACGCAACTGTCAGCACTGCCAGGTCACCACTAAACCATGTCTCTCAGTGCCACATCTACACCACTACCCTCAGTAGCCTAGTCCAGGGCTTGACAACCCTGCTGGGGGGGATGTTTTTCTTAATGTCCAAGCTCAGCCTCCCCTGGCACAACTTGAGGTCGTTTCCTCTTGTCCTATCACTTGTTATTAAGAAGAGACTGTCCCCCACCTGCTTCCAGCCCTCTTTCAGGGATTTGTGAGAAGGTCTCCTCTGAGGTTCATTTTCTCCAGGCACTTCTCATGAGATGTGTCCTCCAGACCCTTCACCAGCTTTGTTGCCCTTCTCTCAACACACTCCAGCACCTCAGTGTTATGGTGGCTGCTGGGTTACCCTTTCAGAGCAATCTCAGTAGCTGTCTGTGGTCAGCAGTAGGTGAATCAGCTCCCAGTAGTGGTTTGCTCCTCTTCCATGGCACACCACGTGTCAGCTCTGGCCACCTACCTACCTCCCCACCCTGCTGGGTGGCAGCTCTCTGGAAACGAGGAGCAAAGGGGGCAGATGCTTTGTGGTAAAAATGCCCACCTTTAGAAAATGAGCAAACCTCTTCCTTCTTGGCTGTCTTTTTGGGAAAATAGGGAATATTGTCATGTTCAGGGCATCATCTGCTTGCAGCCTTGAGCAGTGGCACAAGGAGCTCTCTTGCAATCTATAAATCCTCATCTTGGTCTGTAAGTACTGAAAAGCTCCTGATGAATGTCCTTTCTCACACACTTCTTGTACACACAACTCTAAAAAAAAAAAAAAAAAAAAAANCACACCAAAAAAAAAAAAAAAAAAAAAAATCTGCTAATTAATTTTAAGCCTCTTTGTGGCAAAGCCTAAGAACTGGATTTACCCAGAGACCAGGGGGTCCATCTGGTGCAAAGAGCTCACTCCCATGCCCAAGTGTTTGTTTCATGGAGGGGTTTAGGCCTGGGTATTTTCCACTGGCATCAGTGGTGTTTGTACTAACCACTGGCACATTCTCAGTGTGCTGAGGCCATGGTGAAAAAGCTGCTGGTTCATCTCTGCAAACATTCAGGGTCAGGTTGTTTGGAGTTCTGAGCAACCTGATGGGGTTGGGTGGGGAATGAATGGCTGAGAGCAGCCCTGAGGAACAGGATCTGTGTGTCTGGGTTGGTGCAAAGCTCAAGATGAGGCTGCAGTGTGAGTGCAGCCCAGACAGCAACTGTGTGCTGGGCTGCAGCAAGAGCAGCTGTGGGCAGCAGGGCAAGGGAGGGGATTGTGCCCCTTGGCTCTGCTCTCCTCACACCCCACCTGCAGCACTGTCTGCAGCTCTGCAGCCCCCAGCACCAGCAGGACATGGAAGTGTTGGAGCCAGTCCAGAAGAGGCCACCGAGATGCTGAGAGGGCTGCAGCAGCTCTGCTCTGAGGACAGGCTGAGAGAGTTGGGGCTCTGCAGCCTGCAGAAGGCTTTGAGCAGACCTTGGAGTGACCTTCCCATGTCTGAAGGGTCTTGTAATGACGGGATGTGGAGGAATGCGTTTAAACTGGCACAGGAGATATTAAAACTGGACTTTAGGAGGAAGTTCTTCCCAGTGAGAGTGGTGAGACACTGGTGCAAGTTGCCCAGGGAGGTTGTGGAGCACAGAATCACAGAATGTGATCCCTGGAGGTATTCAGGGCCAGGCTGGATGAAGCCTTGAGTGACCTGTTCTAGTGGGAAGTGTCCCTGCCTATGGTGATGATCTTTGAGGTTCCTTCCAACTTAAACCATTCTATGTTTCTATATCCCTGCTGACTTCAGGGAACTTGGACTAGATGACCTATAAAGGTCTCTCCTAACCCAAAGCACTTAATGAGTCTCTGGGCCCTTGCCAGAAGCCAGAATGGCTTTTTCTGGGCAGCTCCCACACGTGGGACATGTGCACCTTGACTTCTTCCCACTGCATCACTCCCGGCTGATGGGATCAAACCTGATGGTAGTTTTTGGTTTTCGAGTAGGGCAAATAAGGCACAGTGAGAAGCCAGTGAAGCTTTTGCAAGTGTTACTGTCCAGGTTCCCTAGAAACTGCTTTAAAGAAAGACAGTTCATGACCATAAACTCTCCTAAGTCTGCACTTCACCCACGTTCACTAGAAGTCTGTAGCTGAGAGGACACCCAAGTGAGCTCTCTGCCCTTCCCCAGCCAAACCAGATGTGGCCAGCAAATGCAGAAGCTTGATAAGGAAACTCATATATGAGTTTTGTACCCTGCTCTGTGGGCTTTGGAACCTCTTAGTGACAGGGAAGATGGATGCAGGTCACTCTGCTGCTAAAGCAGAGACACTTTTCCAGCTGAAGCAAATGCAGTCAAGCAAAACAGCATCTACAAACAGCCAGTGCAAGGCACACACAAAGCCATTCTGTGCCTTTTTCATCCTCTTGATCAGCCTTCCTCACTCAGGTCATAAATCTGATACACATTGCAGCCACATTAATGAAAAAAATGGCTTGAATTCCCCAAAAGGTTTGTATCGATTCAGGGGGTTAGAGAGAGGCAGGGAAATCAGCAAGCACCATCAAGGAGAAGTGCTCATTTTAACTTAATCTCTTCTGTCCCAATTAGCAGCACATTGCTTGTGGAGAGAGAGGAGTTGGATGAATGGAAAAATAAAATAAAATGGGTGGAGAGAATTGTGCCAAGTTTTCAAGTGTGCAGCACAAGGCAATGGAGAGTAATGAAAGTAAACACAAAGTGCATCTTTCCTCCCCACGTGGGAGCAATCCCATCTTTTCTAACCAAACTGCTGTCTGACCAGAATTTGTTCTTTAGTGGGTTTTTTTGGTTTTGTTTCTTTTTCTGTCTTTCAGTGGAGGATAAACCTTCAGATCAGCCCCAAGCAGGAAACAGCCTTGGAAGGAGTCAACTGCAGGTAGGGAATTTTGGTTTGGTTTGTTTTGGACGATATCCATGAGAAATATTTGCTTGTCTGTTTGACCATGAGCTGTGCCAGGTTGGGATTTTGCTTGTGTGTTTGACCATGAGCTGTGCCAGGTGGGACCTGACTGGGAGGAGATGGCTTGCCCTGGCCTGGCACGGTCATTGCTCAGCCAAAACCAAGCTCCAAGCAGATCCCTCAGCCTGCCCTGGTGCTGGCACGAGGGCTTGTGCATGGGGCTAGCTGAGGGCTAGCAGAGCAGCTTGTGAGCACATATCTGAGTGACCAGGGTCATGTTTGAGTGACCACCCATGACAATACCCACCTGGCATATGAAGTGGTGGTGGTGAAGCCAGTGCTGGTCGTGAGATTGACAGGAGAAAGATACAGAGAGATTTGAAGTGGGTTACTGAGATTTTCTTTTCTTGCCTCTTTTGCATGGTTTAAATGAACGTGCTGGGCAGGGCAACGTTCCTCACCCCAAAATTTATGTGTGTGAAGAGTAACCCAGCTGTGGCTGGTGTAGTCTTCTCTGCTTCTGTGTGGTCACCTTGAGGGGTTCGGCTCCAACACTTGGATTAAGAGAAACTGGATGTTGTGCCATGTCTCCTTGAAATGGTTATTTCAAAAGCCTGTGGTCGTGGTGTGGATTCCTTGTAAAGCTGATAGGAAATAATTTTTGTTCCCTGCCCAAAAGAGTCTGTAGAAGCATTGAATTGTTAAAAATGTGGACGTGCTGCTAAAATTCAACTAATTACGCTGGGTTTTGTTTGAAGTTTTAATTGCTCTCCTGCTACCTCGCCTTGGTTAGTGGTCAAGTCTCAAATTCACCTCCAAAGCCCAGCCCTGTGAGACACAGCTTGTGGCTGATTGCAGAACAGGGCTTGTGCTGGAATCTGGCTTTCAATCTTTGTGAATAAATGAGGGCAGATGAGGGCTGTGTGGACCACGGGGCTGGTCGTGGCTTGACCATGATGTGATGGCAAAGGAGCACCCTGCCAAAGAGTGCTGAGTGGTGAGAAAGGGACTGGTGGCTTCTGCTGGCAAACCCTACCCGTGTGAACTACAGGCAGGTGTCAGGAAAAGCTGTGGTTGGCATATTCAGCCCATTTCCATGTCCACTGAGAACAAGAGTCGTTGGCTGCCTGAGCTTCAGAGCTGGGTAAAACTTCACTGCCTGAGCTTTTCTTTCTGAAACAAAGATAGGAGAACACAGATTAGTCGTACCCTGGGCTTGCTTAATGCAGATGTTAACTTGCTCTACCTATAATCTACATCATCCAGAAATGATGTAAACCTGCTTTGGGCAATGCTGAGTATTTTAGCTTCAGCTGGCTGCCAGGATTGTTTCTTGTTCCTTGCTTCTTCAGGATGTAGGGAAAACAAGTGCATGTCTGCCTTTAATGTGCTCTGGGGTGATGGTTGGGGGATTGGTGGCACTGCAGAGTGAACAAAGCTGCAGAGAGCCTGTCTAGGGGAGTGCAGCTGGAGAGCAGCAACTCTCCCCTCCCTCTCAGCATCGTGAGTGGTATTGCCCTGGGATCTGACTCTGAAATCTTGCTGTGCTGGATTTTCATGTTTGCCTGTTACTGACGACACAATCCTGTGTTTTGCCAGCTGGAGGCTTGCTCGGTAAGGTGCAGTCAGCATGGGCTGAGTTGTGCTCTTGTCAGTGAGATGTGCCTGCAGGTGTCAGTCCCTGGCTAAGGGCAGAGCAGTTTCTGGTGCTTGCAGTGGGTGCAGTTGGAGTCACTTGGCAGAACTGAAAGGGAAGGTTCCTTAATGTAACCCCCATGAGCTTTGTGCTTCTGGGTGTCCTGTGGGTTCACGGGCTCAGAGGATGTCAGGGGTTGGATGGTACCCAAAGAGATCATTGATTGCAACCCCTCTGCTAGAGCAGGACCAGACAATCTAGCTCAAGTCACACAGAAACACAACCAGACAGGCCTGGAAAGGCTCCAGACAAGGAGACTCCACAACCTCTCTGGGCAGCCTGTGCCAGTGCTCTGGGATCCTTCCAGGCAAGAAGATGCCTCTTGTGTTGAGCTGCAACCTCCTGTGCTGCAGCTTCCATCCATTGCTCCTTGGCCTGTCCCAGGGAGCAGTGAGCAGAGCCTGTCCCCCCCCCACTCCTGACCCTCAGCCTTCAGATATTTAGAAACATGGATTCAATCCCCTCTCAGTCTTCTCTTCTGCAGACTAAGCAGCCCCAGGTCCCTCAGGCTCTCTCCATAAGATGTGCTCCAGTCCCCTTAGCATCCTCACAGCCTTCCAGGTTACTGGAGCTGATAGTGAGGCTGCCAGAGCTGGAGCACTGCAGACCTTTGAGAAGGGCCAGGTGGCACAGGGGCCACTTGCACAGACTGTGCCATTGTAGGGCATGTTTTAGAGCATGCATTTGTGTACTGTTGTTGGGGCAGACTTGGCCACAGGTCATCTGAGGGCAGCCGTCTGCAGGGCTGGCCAGATTGCTTTGGCTGTCTTTAAAGGGTTTATCCCAAGAGGCAGCTGTCCCATTTGAAATCCAGCCAGCAGCCAGGTAGGACCCCATATTGCCCTGCCATACCCAGGCACTCACCAGCCATGACCCATAGCCTGCTGAGAGGTTTGCATCAGCCACCAGAGACAGTGTTGGGTTTTGGGCAGGCTGCTGCTCAGCTCTGCTCCCTGTCCCTTACCTTTTCCTCATCCCGGCAGGAGCCAAGAGAAGGGTGTGACCCCCCCCAAATTTCCTTCTGGGAGGGCAGGGCTGAGATCTCAAAGGCTCTTCCTCTTGAAACAGATTAGAATATGCTGAACTACGAAGACTCGTCTTAATTAATGCCTTAAATAAGGTTGCAGCTAGAGCTGGGGAAATAATCAATAGTGAATCATCCACTCAGCAAATTCAGCTCTTTTCTGTGGGTGAGTTATCTGTAAACAGCTTGCAGTTTTCTGCCTTCATTCATTATTTAGAATTATTTCCCAAATAATTCCTTCCAATTGCTTTTGGTCTGCAGCTTGTTTGCAAGGAGCGTGTGGAGAGCATCTGATAGTCGCTAGTCAAGCTGTGATCATTATTTTTTGGAGGGATGAGCAGGTTATGTGGCCTCGTGCTGGGTCTCTGAGTGGAGCAGCCCAGCTCTTCCCCATCCCCTTTTAATGAATTCAGCATAGCTTTGGGCGAATATTTCCCCACTCCTGGTGCAGCATTCCCACTCGCTGCCAACAGCCTCGTTAGCTGACTCCTTTACCAGGAGACTCATCAGGGTGTAAGGGCTGCAGCACGGATCCAGCCTCAGTCTCTTCAGGGGTTTTCCTGAACTGATCCCCATGTGCCCTGCTGGATATACCAGGAGCATGAGCTTCAAAATAAGCAAGGCTTAATGGCCACTGCTGTTCTTAGACTAATGAGCCTGCTTGGGACAGTAGTGAAGATGCCAGAGGCTGGCTGAGACCCCATTCAGCCCAGCCTGGCCCTTACAACACCAGTGAATAGAATAGGATAAGAACAGAATAAGGCAGAATAGAATAGAATTAGAATAGAATGGAATAGCATAGCATAGAATAGCATAGCATAGAATAGCATAGCATAGAATAGCATAGAATAGAATAGAATAGAATAGAATAGAATAGAATAGAATAGAATAGAATAGAATAGAATAGAATAGAATAGAATAGAATAGAATAGAATAGAATAGAATAGAATAGAATAGAATAGAATAGAATAGAATAAGCCAGATTGGAAGAGACCTACAAGATCACCAACCTAGCACCCAGCCCTATCCAATGGCACTAAGTGCTCCATCCAGGCTTTGCTTGAACACCTCCAGGGATGGGGACTCCACTGCCTCCCTGGGCAGCCCATTCCAATGCCAGTCACTCTCTCTGGCAAGAACTTTCTCCAGCCTATACTTCCCCCAGCACAATTTGAGGCTGTGTCCCCTCCTTCTGTTGCTGGTTGCCTGGGAGAAGAGCCCAAGCCCACCTGGCTACAACCTCCCTTCAGGTAGCTGCAGAGAGCAATGAGCTCTGCCCTGAGCCTCCTCTTCTGCAGGCTGCACACCCCCAGCCCCCTCAGCCTCTCCTCTTGGGGCTGTGCTCCAGGCCCCTCCCCAGCTTCATTGCCCCTCTCTTAAACCACACCAGTGCCCGAGTCTGCAGCAAAGCAATCTCCACAGCTGAAGCCCAGCTCTCCTTTACACGTGTTGCTGTCTCCAAAGTGGCTGCAACCCTGGACTAAACCCACCAGCACTTATGGGGCTCTTGCCACGTCCCCAGCTTGCAATATGCCTTCCCCTGTTACAATCACCACAGCATCACAGCTCCAAGAAGGCTGTGGCAGTTTTGATGATTAAAAGGATTTCTGCTTGATAAGAACTGGAGTGAAACTCATTTCAGGTAGCAGCCAAACAGCTGCTGGATGGTACACAGTTTCATTTACTGCTGACACCAACTGGATTGTTTTAAGCAGAGGACATAAATAGGTTCTGACATAAATCAAAGAAAACACCAGCTGCGGGTCAGCCGCACTCTGGGGGATTCACTTCTGTGTATCTGCTAAGAAACCAGACAGAAGGAACCTGCTGCTCTCCCAGATCGCCCAGGCAGGGTTTCTCTGGGCTGCAGCAGGAAGGACTGCCCCATGCTGAGGCATTCTGACAGGTTCCTTCCCCTTCCAGCACAGTTATAGCCTCTCCTAAGGCACATCTTAGGATGCAGTTGTGAAAGACGAGCACTGGCAATTGGACTGAGGCATCTCCTGGCAGCCTTGTGCCAGGGAGCAGTGGGGCTGGCATGGGAGCCCAGCCCTCTCCTCTGGGAGTGAGAGAGAGACTGATGACATGGGAACTGGATTGAGGGGAAATTGTCATCTCTTGTCCCATGGGACATAGCTGTCACTGTCCCCAGGGTTGCTGCTAGGAAGGGTCCTTTGCCTCTCCATAGTGAAGCCATCACTTGCCAGGACCAACAGCCTGTTGGGGATGGGCTTCACCTTAGCTGCAAATGGGGAGGCAACACAGAGAAAAGGTAGAGATCACTGCAGCTGCCTTTTCTGTGGAAGGAAGGCAAAAGGAGGAGAAAGCAGTGCTGCCTATAACTGAACAAATCCAGACCTCAGTGGGAAGGTGAGCTCAGAGCGTAACTCCACTGTGATGCTGCCTGCAGTCTGAGAAGCATCCCCACGGCCTGCAGCACTGTCCCAGGTCTGTAAACTCAGTCTGCTGGGTGCACTACACACTCCAAGCTTGCTGCCTTCAGCCTCTCCGTGACAGAGACTCAGCCCTCTCAGTCTGCCTCTTCCCTGCTCCAAGTCCCCAGAGCAGCTGCTCTTCAGCATCCCCAGTGCTGCAGGAGCAAGGGGAGAAGGTTGGTTTGTGTGGGTTGTTGGGTTTGGTGGTTTTTTTGTTTTTTTTTTTCCCCTCTCCTTAAGTCAAAATCAATGATGATGACAGAGTTATAAGGTGAGCGATGGGAAAGGAGAAGAAAGCACCCAGTGTCAAATTTGATGCAGGAGGCAGTTAGAGGAACCTATTACTAGTTCTGTTGCCTTAGGGTATGTTGGTGGGTACATAGGAGAGTGTAATGTCAGCGAAACGGGAGAGCAGCCTCTTTCCCCTTGAACCCTTATCATTAATGTGGAAGGCAGACATTGTCAGCTATTAGTCTGGAGGGGAGGGAGAATAGCAGGAGAGATGTCTTAGTTTGGAAATGGAGTCTGACTCATCCTCGTCGCCTGGTGCGTGAAGGATGGAGGCTCACTGTAACTGTTGTTGTTGTTGTTGTTGCTGTGATTATTGTGGGTATTGCAGCGTTTGGGAGAAGCTGGGGCTCGGAGGGCTCTGCTGCCTGTCACTGCAGCTTTTGATGAGCCAAGGCTGAAAAGCATCATGTGCTGAATTCTCTGGGTGATCCCAGCCCAGCTTCAAAGCGTGGCGGTGGGGTCAGGGACAGGGGTTGCTCTGTGTGACCAGGGAGGCAGCAGGTCTGTGTCCTCCTCCCCCAACAGTCACACTGGCTGCTGCTGCTGCTGAGAGGACCTGGGTTGTTGTGGGAGAGACTTCACACAAGGGACATGAAATGAAAATGTAAGGAACTGCTCTTAATTATTCCTGCTGCTGCTGTAATCATTGGCGGTGAAGGAGGAGTTGCACCCTGTGAGGCCTTGAGCGACCTGTCCTAGTGGGAAGTGTCCCTGCCTATGGCAGGAGCTGCATGATCTTTGAGGTCCCTTCCAACCTAAACCATTCCATGATTCTATTCTATGCAGGGAAGATCTGCAGGCATGGATTTAGGGTCTGAAGTGTGCAGGGCTTCCTCCCTGGAAACGAGCCCCGGGGTGGCATCAGTCCATCTGCTTTGCACCTCAGCAGCAGCTCTTGTCCAAAAGACACCAAACATTTTGTGCAGCCTCAGATGAACTCTTTTTCAAGAAGGCCAGGGGTGGTCGTTCCTGCAGATGCAGGTCATGAGTTGCTCTCCCCCCACCTCGGCTCCCTGCTTCTGACTTACCCACTTGATAGAGTTTCCCTCATTTAGGAAATGTAAATAATTCCTTGGGCTGGGTTAATCCCCAGATTACACGGGTAATTCCTGCTTGCATTAATGGGAGGATCTCTCACAAGTTCCCTCTGCATTTGAATGAGCATCACAGGAGTTCACAGACCCAGCCCCAGCGAGTGGCTGCTGCAGGCACCTCCCCTCCTCCAGCTCTGGCTGTGCTCGATGGAGGATCTGAAGGGAAACACAGAATTAGATCTTTAGCCTCAGGACGTTCATTTTTTTCCGAGGCACATTGCAAATGATGTCTATTATTAACTCTGGCTGTTAGTCCTTTCCTTCTCTATCTGGCTTTGTCACTCTGGCGTTCAGAATCATCTCACAGGTGCTGCTGCAGCGCTGTGGGGAGATGGAGGACTTGCTCATAACCCACGGAGCAGGACCAAGTACAGCAAATCCATCCTCTCCTTGTCTTTTCCTGCTGGCATGTACATGTTCCCCAAAATCCCAGATTTTGGGTTCCTGAGATGCCCTGCCAGGGATGCTGCAACACCCCAAGCCTTTTTTTCTGACATTCTGTCTGGGTGGGAGAAGACAAAGCTGCCCACAGCTCCCCTGACCCCGTCCTCTTCAGGCCTAGATCTAAAAGCCAGGGGGAGATTCCAAGAGCTGCTCACAATGCCAGGGCTGCCCAGTAGTGAGGAGGGCAGAGAGAAGGGCTGGGCTGGCTGCTGTTTGTGAGCAAACCTCCTGCTGCTGCTCAAAGGAGAAAATAATTAATTAAACCAATTAATGAAGATAAATTGGAGCAGCAGCTTTGGAAAAATACTGCTGGCCAACAGTGAAGCTGTTCCCTGGGGCAGGCTGCAGAGGCTGAGGTCTGGGTCTCCTGGTGGGATTGTGGCAGGACTGAGCCAGCAGTGGCTGTGGCACCACTCACCTTCCTTTGCTGTGGCATCAGCAAGGTGCCATGGGCTGGGAGAGTCACCCCACTGGTGACAGCCTGAAGTCATGGCCAGGAGCCCTCCAAGAGTCCTAGGTGGGGATGCTGTTGCATTAGGAGCTGGGTGTGTTTAGGGTTGTAACAAAAGAAGGGGTGGGAAAAAAAGGGGGCGCAGGGGTGGGGGGGGGAAGAAATCAAAAGAATCCCTAAAATACTAAAATAGCCCCAAAACCCTGTCATGTGTCAGTCAGTGCTTCCAGTACAGTTCCTCTAGCTTGGCACTGAGTCAGCCCCACAGATGAGCTCGGTGGGATGCTGCTGAGGCACATCAGCCCTCCAGCCTCGGGGGCTGTCACTCAGCTCCTTCATTAGGAGGGGGGAAAAAAAAATGCTCAAGAGCCTTTGCTTCCCACAGTGATTTTTATTTCAAAGCTCTTGCAAATCAGGGTAAAGAGGGTACAAGGTTTGGGATTTTGGTTGTTTGGTTGGGTTTGTTTT
>VWZI01017378.1:80219-94875 GCA_013396835.1 Psilopogon haemacephalus | reverse complement strand
CAAGGTGTGACAGCATCCTGGTGCTTTTTCTTGTGACACCTATTTGTCAGCAGAGGTTCAGCATGCAGAGGTGGTGAACTGCATTGATCCTTACCCTTAGTGGTGGCTCTGGTGTTTTTTCATGTTTGTGCCCAGCTGCTAATGGTGAGCACAGCCTCTGTCCTCGTCCCCAAGCCCTGCTCGAGATGAGGCATGGCAGCACTGCTCAGAGTCGAGCTGAACACCATGCAGTGAGCCTTACACTGGATCTCACCACTCAGGTGTTTGCTTTGTCCTGAGGTTTGATTTGCTGCAGAAGTTAATTAGATGTTGGTACAGTGCCTTTAAGATCTTGTGCTTGGCTTGTTCGGAGTAGAAGGTGACCCTGAATTGCAGCTCGACTTGAGGTTAATCAGGAGAGCTCTGAGCAGGCAGGAAAAAAAAACTCTGAGAGGCAGATGGACAGAAGGTGGAGGCAGGAAGGCCCAGAGTGGGTTGCTGCTGTAGGACATTCCCATCCCTTTGCACTCCAAGAGCCTGCGTGTGCGTGGATGTGAGTGATGGAAATGTAAAATTGGCCTTCTCAGGTTCTGAAGAGCACAGTTTGCAGCTGGAGATGGATCACCAATCTTCCAGGGAATTGTGCTCTACAAGGTTAAACATGTTTGCAGAAGAAATATGGATAATGCTCTTATCATGTATGACCTTTACTATATGTGTAACATTGTCAGTGACAAAAATGCCATTTTTTAAATGGTTTTCACACTATGGTATCCAGCCATTAATCATGATGTATGTGAGTGACTCTATATTGTTCCTCTGAAATTGCAGCATTAGATTACTTTCCATCCTGGCTGCTCACATGAATTGTACCCCCTGTTACCATCAGCAAGGTTCCTATTTTCCATGCCTAATGTCATTCCGGCCCAACATTTACCCAGAGGACTAGAGAGAAACTTGTAAGGCACAAAGGCTGCAGCTCTCCTCTCCTTCCTCAGCAGACAATTTGTGCATATGTGTGGATAAATGGTGCACTTACTTTAAGCTGTCTCTCTAATCCAGGGCTTGATAAATGACTCTTTCAGACGCCTCTGCTGATGCTGCATTTTTAATGTAGACAAACTGTAGCTCTGCCTCTAGTCTTCTGTAACCCCCCACTCCTGCCATCTCCTCTCTTCATGGGTTAATGTTTCATCTCGCCCAGTTATAATTTGGGAGTTTGTTGGTTTGGCTTTTTTTTTTTTTTTTTCCACTTCCAAAGTGTATTTTGATTTACAGAAGGTAAAAAGCAGTTGGCAGTTTGGTGTTTACTCGTTTGTGGGCTTTTAATGGGCTGAGCTTTCAGGTGCCAGTGCTGCTTCCCACTGCACATAACTAATTTTTATCTTCCCTGCCTGAAGAAAGATGCCAGCCCCAAAGGGATGTCAAACAAGCTCCCTTGCATCCTGCTATGGTTTCGAGCTCACGGTGTGACTTGAGGTCTAACTGCTCACCACCACACCTGGTGGCCTGTCACACCTGCCAGTCCACCACTTGTGCAGGGACCAAAAGGATGTCTGAGTTGGTTTCTTTGCAGGTTGCAGTGAAAGAATGCCACTATTTGCAGCCCTCCCCAATAAGCCCTGACTGTTTCTGCCTCTTCCCCATTTATTGTTGGTACTAGGGCCGAGGTGGTTTTAGCAAAGTCACAGCTGTGGGCCTGCTCTTCCCAGTTCCTGTGCTCAGCTGCAGTGTGTACCTGGGCAGAGGAGTTGGTGTGGGTGCCCAGTGCCCACTCTGCATCCACACACCCCCTGGGCAGGGCACTGCCAGCACCCCCAGAGCTGTGGCACAAAGCTGGAAGGTGGCATCACGAGCCACATAAACAGGGTGGAGGTAGCCAGGGTCTCTCCATTGCAAAGGAGTTAGCATTATCCATAGGAGCATCCACCATGGCTTTGTTGGGAGCTGGTGCCTCTTTGCTGCTGGAGTGGGAGTGAGTGAAATGAGCTGAAGGGAAGGAATGCAATGAAGACTTTGTGCTGGAAATGATGTGGATGTGCCCCATCCATGCAGAGCCCTGCGCATCCGTGGGGGAAGACAGATTCTCAGTGTTTCATGTCTCCAAATGTAACTCATTAAGATCTAATCTTGCTCGTTCTCATCAGTGTCAAACAGCAGTGAGGCCACGGAGATCACTCAGCTCTGCAGCTGGAGTCAGGGAGCAGAGAATTAGCCTGCTGGGATGAAAATTGTTGTAGAGCAACAACAAAAGTCTGTGTTTTTGGAGCCTATTGCTGATTTTGAGGAAGACCTCCCTAGACCTTTGACATCCTGGGTGAACCACAGGTACCTTGATCTCTGGGCTGGAGTATCTCTGCCTTCTTCTGAGCAGAGCTCTTTGCTTTGGAAGCATTTTGTCTGTTACTGCCTGCAGCTGTTCTGCCTAGAACAGTAGGAACTGCTTTTTTTTTAATGCCACTTTCATCCGGCTCCATAACATCTTTATTCTGCTTTCTTACCCTTCAATATTGCAGAGAGGCAGCAGGTCCTCAGGAGCAGGTTGCTGGACCTTCCCCAATCTGTCCCCACCAGCTTAATCCTCACATTCTGTGTCCCCACAGACCCTCACAGGCTCTGCTGCTTATTGAAAACTTTCTGGTAGCCAAGTGAGTGCTGGTGTCCATGGCAGCCCTTGCTCAGCTGGATTTCTGGCCTGTGAGCTCTCACCTGTTTCTTGGCGTGGTTTTGGGCACGGCTGAGTGCTGCACCCCTGGGGCTGGAACTGGGAAAGGTGACAGCTGGGGGTCAGCCTGCAACACCTTAGAACTGCCTCCCCCCAGTGCTGCCCTTCCCATCCCTGAGCCCTTCTCACCAGCCTCCCCCTGCAGTACACAAGAGCATCTTGAGATGAAGAAATTATGCGTGGGGGGGAGCTAAAGCAAAACAAATTGCACATGCAGATGAGATCAGGCATCTCCTCTCTCTTTGTCTCTGCGTCCCCCGGCGATTTTTGTTTCAAACTGCTTTTCCCATGAGATTTCCCCATGCAACTTGCACTGAACTTCGAGGCCAGTAATGCCCCCAGAGCTTGCCATTTCTTGCTGCCATCTAAAGACCTTCCTGTCTGCCTGTCTTAAAGCCCTCTTAGACTAATCCCACACCTTATTATCTCCATTTCCCCTGACTTGCTGTTTCTCTTCCTTCATTGTATTACCTTACTAATAAGCTCTGGACAACAGTTTGGAATCTTCACACACCCTCCCACCCCCAGTCTGGTGTCATAGGGCTACAAAAGGCACTTTTGGGAGGTTGGATCTCCTCCCTGCCTCCCCTCTGCGGGAAGGGTTTCGACGTTGGAGGCACGGCTCCGCGCTCCCCACCGCTCGGCGAGTCAAACTACTGCTAAGTAACTAAATAAAGATGTAATTTTAATGATGATTAAATTGAAGCACCTCATTAATTTCATGTGAGAGGTGGGGAAGTACACGGCAGCTCTTTCCCTAAATTCATTGTTTGTCTGGCCGCGAGACGTCCCCTCTCAACGTCTGGTTGAGTCTAATTTAAGTATGTAAATTTAATGGTTCAGTAAGTAAAATTGCCTTTATTGTTTGGAATGGTTTGCGCAGTAATTTACGAGCCAGCAAGGCTCATTTGATAGGAGTGTATGATGGAGTAGGTGACTCCAGTGAAGGACATGTTTATCTTCAGGATGCAGGGCGAGAGCGCAGGTTCCTAGCGCCCGGAACCGGGGAGCTTGGGACAGCAGCGCTGCCAGGAGACTCGGGCAGGAGCCAGGTCCCTGGGATGAAGGAGCCCTGAGAGCTTGGGGCACTGACGTGGCACAGGATGGCAGCCCTCACCCTAGGTGACTGCTGTCACAACAGGCTCATTTGATAGGAGTGTATGATGGAGTAGGTGACTCCAGTGAAGGATATGGTTATCTTCAGGATGCGGGGCGAGAGCGCAGGTTCCTAGCGCACAGAACCAGGCAGCTTGGGACAGCAGTGCTGCCAGGAGACTCGGGCAGGGGCCAGGTCCCTGGGATGAAGGAGCCCTGAGAGCTTGGGGCACTGGTGTGGCACAGGATGGCAGCACTCACCCTAGGTGACTGCTGTCTTGCTGTCACAAGAGGCTTTCGTAGGTCCAGCACCCTCCGCGGCTGTGAGTGGTGCTGGCTGCACCTTGCTCAGCTGGGGAAGCTGCTGTGTGTAGGAGCAATGTCACCTCCAGGCCTCATAGGGAGATTTTTTTTTTTCCCTTATCATCAAAACAAAGGACAAGAAACTTTGTGAGCTGCAGGAGGGGCAAGGAGATGTTTTTTTTTGCTGTGTTCAAGTCTTCCTTCTGCCCCCCCACCATGGTGCTTCTTGGAAAGACTTTTGCTGGGATGCGTGGTGGGCTGGGGCAGTCCCTGTTAGGACATGCAGGGCTTGCCCCATCTTTGGGGATGGTTTTCCTCAGCAGCACCAAGAGCTCAGGTCTCACCTGAGGCTGGAATCATGGTGCAAGCCAGGCTGAGATGTGGGTGATCCTGGTGACCTCTCTTAGCTCTCCTACATCCGCTGTGCATCACTGTCCCTCTTCAAGGCTCCATTGTGCTGTACCAGCTTGTTTTTCCAGCTATTATTACTTAAAACGGCTTCAGCTGAGAAGCTTGAAGGGCTTTCAACTCTCATTAAGCCTCACTACATTTCTGGGAAGTGATTATCTTCTCTTACCTTGTAGGCTGGTTTGGAAGGCCAAAGGGCTCTTCAGGGTTAACCAGCTGGGCAGTGAAGGGCTTGGAAAGAGGTCCAGGACAACAACCTGCCCCTCCAGCCTTCCTGACAAGCATCCTTACTATCAGGCAGCACTTTCTGAAGCTGTCGTTCAAACAGACAAATCAAGGTAACAAACTCTGCTTGGCTTGGCTCTAGGCTGTCTTCCAGAAAATCTCTGCAAGGCATGGTGTAGTCATGGGGGGGAAAAAAAGGGAAATGGAAATGCTAAACGGAGCAGTTCCTCTTTATGAGGAAGTGTGGTGCTACAAGGATAGGCAGGACAGCCCAATCCTTAGCATTCTGATTGAGGAGGGTCCCTTGTCATCGGTGTAGACATGACCCAGAAAAACTCTGTGCTGTATTTTTTGGTTTACTTTTACCCTGCTGCTCCTTTGGCCGGGCTGGACAGATGGGTGCACACCAGCCACTGCTGAGGGGGTTCCTTCTGTGATCTGGATGCAGAGGAGCTTGCTGGGCACCAAAGCACCCAGGGAAGACACAGGGCTTTGCTCTGCACTCCCAGCTCGTGGCTGTGCTCCACTGCCTGCCTTTGCCCTGGGTTTTACAGCCCACAGCAGTGTCCTTTCCCCCATCCCAGGTAGGCAGCTGTGGCAGCATTCTTTGCAGCTGTTCAGAGCAGGGCCATGGTTTCAAGAGCTGTTCAACTTGGAGTTTGTCAGAAGTAAGGCATTTAAAAGCTGTCCAACTTGGAGTTTATATCAGAAGTAAGGCATTTAAGACACAAGGAGCATTTACAATCCTGCTTTAGTTCTAAGGCTGAGAAGCAAGAGGTCAAACACCACCTTGAGATGCTTTGGCCCTTCAAGTACCTTGTGGGTGGCCCAGAGCACATAAAGGTCTCTACCATGAAAGTTTTCCAGGTTAGAGACCATCCTTGCTGCTCTGCTTGGAGCTTGTCGGTCTTTGCTTGGGCACAGCCTCTGCGGCAGCTGAGCTGCGTTTAACCCTCTGGGTGCTGGTTTGCAGCCAGGGACCATTATCAAGCTGAGCAGCAGTGGTGCTGAGAGCACAGGCATTCGTTTTGCTAAGTAGGCTGTGTGTAGTGAAGAGTGCCATGAGAAAGGAGGGAGGGGAAAGAGATAATTAAAGAAATGGAAGGAAATCTACCCGGTTGTATGGGGTGTGTTCAGGGATTGTACTCCTCAGGCTGTGTTTGAATTCTCAGGGTCTTCTCTTCAGTGTGTCCTGCTGCTGGGGTGGGTGAGCAAATGATGGGGCAACTTTGACCGAATGGGTGGAAAATTCCTTTTCTCCCACTCTGTCTCCTCATATTTGGCTGGTGAGCAGGACCTGCCGACTGCCATGATGATCTGAAAGGAAGCCATGGACCTTTTTGCATAGCCATAGAATGGTTTAGGTTGGAGGGGACCTCAAAGCTCAGCCAGTTCCCACTCCCCTGTGCCATAGGCAGGGACACCTCCCACTAGAACAGGTCACTCAAGGCCTCATCTGACCTGGTCCTGAACACCTCCAGGCAGGGAGCATCTTCTTCCACTGAAGTCAGCTGCCACTTTGCTTTTAGAGACTTAAAAACCTGAATTTGAGGGGGGGTGGGGGTTAATGCTTTCCATTCAGCTTCCCCTAGTGACTATGCACCAAAATTCCTGCTGCACATAAGTAGCAAGTAGTAAGTGCTGCTGCTGCTGCAAGGAGCATCCTCTGCTGACATGAGTGCCAGGCTAAACCACAATACTGGGTTACTGTTGTGGTTTCCCCTCATTTTATTTGCTTCTGAGCCTCAAGCAGGAGAGAGCACACACCTGGGCTTTAAATGGCTCTTTGCTCTTTGCAGTTATTTCTTGGGTTAGGTTCTGAGGTCTTGCAGAGCCCAGCTGCAAGATGCTGCTCCAGGCAGGGACTCTGCCTGCTCATGCCTTATGGGGAAGGGCTGATCACAGAATGTCAGGGGTTGGAAGGGACCTAAAGAGCCCATTGAGTCCAACCCCCCTGCCATAGCAGGACCAGACAATCTAACTCCTTTCAGGGAGTTGTAGAGAGTGAGAAGGTCTCCCCTCAGCCTCCTCTCCTCCAGGCTGTGAGCAACCCCAGTTCCCTCAGCTGCTCCACAAGACTTTTTTGCAGCCTTTAGTCTCCATCTCTGTCTGCAGTGACAAGCAGCTGCCTGCAGTCCACCTCAACACAGGCAGCACCTGCAGCTTCTGTTTGAGCAGGAGCCTCAGAAGGATGAAGAAAAAAAATGCAGACACAGAGGACTGCAGATAGAGCCACTACCGAGGGCCTTGAGACCAATTAGGTGATATTAATTAGTTTTTGAGCTAGCCTGCAGCTTGTTGAAATTCCAGCATCATCCCCACCATGAGCACCTTTAAGAGCCTTCAAAGGGCCAGGGCTGCTGAGTATCCTGGGCAGGCTGAAACCATTCAAGCTGCCCAGGCTCAATTATGCCTTTCAACAGAGCTCATCACCTCAAATCTGAAGGCCCAAATATGAGGGCACTGACCTTTTCAAGTCTTGGAAAGGTTGCTCAAATGAGGATGACAACCTAAAAGGAAAGGAGGGAAAAAGGAAAAAAAAAAAAGGAAAAAAAAAAATAAAAAGGGAGCAGGAAACCTCATGTGGCATGGAAATAATTTCTCATGTCCATGTGAAGGGTTTGACTCTGCCATCACTTACATAATTTATCAATTTAGAGATAAGCAAAATTGTACAGTCTGCAAGGAGAGACAGATTGGTACATCACAAAGCTTCACTAAAGGTCTGTCCTGACTGTGATAGAGAGAAGGAGTGAGCTGCTGCCCCTGGGCAAAGCAGTTTGGTCCTAAGCAATGATAATGTCCATCTTGGCTTTGCCTGAAATTTGTATTTTACATGAGGAAATGAGGGAGATCTCTGCCGGGGTCTTGGAGTGCTGATAATGAGCTTCATGTAAGGGCCTTGGTGGGCTTGGGCTCACAGGATGTCAGGGGTTGGAAGGGACACAAAGAACTCATCCAGTCCAACCCCCCTGCCAGAGCAGGACCAGACAATCTAGCTCAGGGCACACAGCAACACATCCAGACAGGCCTGGAAAGGCTCCAGACAAGGAGACTCCACAACCTCTCTGGGCAGCCTGTGCCACTGCTCTGGGACGCTTCCAGGCAAGAAGTTGCTCCTTGTGTTGAGCTGCAACCTCCTGTGCTGCAGCTTCCATCCATTGCTCCTTGTCCTATCGCAGGGAGCAGTGAGCAGAGCCTGTCCCCCCCGACCCCTGACCAGCCCTCAGATATTTATAACCATTGATTCAATCCCCTTCTCAGTCTTCTCTTCTGCAGACTAAGCAGCCCCAGGTCCCTCAGCCTCTCCTCAGCAGGCAGTGCTGCAGCCCCCTCAGCATCCTTGTAGCGCTCTGCTGGACCTTCTCCAGCAGATCCCTGTCCCTCTGAAACTGAGGAACCAAAAACTGAAGGCAATACTCAAGGTGAAGTCTCAGCAGGGCAGAGTAGATGGTTGATGGTTGAACTTGGTGATCTTGCAGGTCTTTTCCAGCCAAAGCAACTCTACGACTCTGTGTTCTTTGGTTCAGATTTGTGGGAAGGGACAGTCAGGGATATAGTAAGGGGTTAATCTTTTTTTTTTTTTTTTTTTTTGGGGGGGGGGTCGTAGCTCTTTGTTATTTATATCATGATATTAGGGGGTGCCAGGAGGGCTGGGAGATTGGTTGGTTTTAATGGAGAAGGCATAAAAATTTAATGACGGAAAAGAGATCTGCAAAGAAACAACAAATTATCTGCCTGAGTTAGGGCTGCCTCTTCCCGGGCACAAGGCAAATAAAGAAAGTGCTTAAATGATAATGAACCAAAATGTCAATAATTGAAGATCTGAGTCACGTGGGTAGGGAAACTTTGGTGCTAACTACCCAAGTTCCACTCCTGGCCCTGGCTCTTTGAGGAGCTGAGCAGCTCTGGCGATTCGAATCGTTTCACGATCACTGAACTAAATTCATTTCTCTCCCTTGCTTTTCAGCTCTTTTCCATAGCCCTGGGATGTGGCTCTCTTTATATTAATAGGAGCTGCTGCCTGACAACCATTAAATGTGCATTTAAGGCTTTTGCATCCCCTGAACATGCTATAGCTGTTCCATGTCCTGACTGCTGACGCGTGGGGTCAGGCCCTTTCCTCAGTAGCTACTGCTGAGCCTATTTAGGCTCTAACTGGGTTAGAACAATTGATATTTACAGCCCTGCCACAGCCAGCCAGATTTTTGCTGGCAGCACAAGGGGTCCAACACTGGGCCGAGGAAGGTGTTTATCTCAGTTGCTGGCAGGAGGGGAGATCGAGGGGAGAAGGTTGCTGGCTGGCTGGCTGAGATGAGTGTGGCTGCTCTGGGGTTTACTGGCAGCACTGACTCTTTAGACCACAGCCCTTGGGAATCATGAAGGCTGTGAAAGACCAAGCCCAAGCATCAGCCCAACATCACTGTGCCCATTGAGCCACGTGCCAAAATCATCGAATGGCTTAGGTCGGAAGGGAGCTCCAAGCTCAGCCAGTTCCAACCCCCCTGTGCCATAGGCAGGGACACCTCCCACTAGAACAGGTTGCTCAAGGGCACATCCAACCTGGCTTTGAACACCTCCAGGCAGGGAGCAGCCACAACCTCCCTGGGCAACCTGTGCCAGTGTCTCACCATCCTCACTAGAAAGAACTTCCTCCTAACATCCAGTTTCAGTCTTCTCCCTGCCAGTTTAAACCCATCCCTCCTTGTCCTGTCATTACAAGATCTTGTCAATAGTCCCTCCCCAGCCTACCTGTAGCCTCCTTCAGATCCTGGAAGGCCACTCCAAGGTCTCCTGGAAGCCTTCTCCAGGCCACAGAGCTCCAACTCTCTCAGCCTGTCCTCATTGCAGAGCTGCTGCAGCTCTCTCAGCATCTTGGTGGCCTCCTCTGCACTGGCTCCAACACTTTTGTGTCTTGCTTGTGCTGGGAGCTGCAGAGCTGCAGACAGTGCTGCAGGTGGGGTGTGAGGAGAGCAGAGCCAAGGGGCACAATCCCCTCCCTTGCCCTGCTGCCCACAGCTGCTCTTGCTGCAGCCCAGCACACAGTTGCTGTCTGGGCTGCACTCACACTGCAGCCTCATCTTGAGCTTTTCATCACCCCAGATCCCCAGGTCCTGTTCCTCAGGGCTGCTTTCCATGTCCACACCTTTCTTGAATACCTCCCACGGTGGTGCCTTCACCACTGCCCTGGGCAGCCTGTTCCAATGCCTGACCACTCTTTCAGTAAAGAAATTTCTCATACTACACAATTTCAACCTCTCCTGTATTGGGTAGTGGTGTGATTATGACATGAGTAGGGACTTTGGGATGGTGAATGGTTCTAGGTAAGGCATAGAAAATGGTGTGGCTAGAGGCTGGCTAAAGGCAGATTGGTCACATTGTGCTGCTCATGCCATGCAGGTTATATTCCCCAGAGGCAGAATCCCAAAGGCTCCCAGAATCTGGAACTTTGCACATGCAGATGCCATGGTGAGAACCTGAGGTGGCACTCAGGAAGGTAGGTAGTTGGAAGTCCATTCCTGAACTGAGGGAGGTTTTTTTCTCCCTTTGGCTTCAGACTGAAGCGGAAACCAGAGCAGAGCCTGACCTGGTTACATAAGAGAAAATGTAAAAATAACTCACGAGCGTGAGAAGGGAAAGTGCAGGAGAAGTGGACCTGTGTGACAGTTCCTGGAGCTGTCCCAGCTCCTGCTCCTCGGCTGGACCACTCCTAGGAGGTGATTATTTCAGCCTGCAGAAGCCTCTCGTTGCAATTAAACACTCCGAGAGGAAAGCAGAAGGGACCAGAGTGAACAGAGAGGTGAAACAGCCTTGTCACGCCAAGTACAGAGAAATGATCTGCTCTGAAATTGTCTGGGGGGCAAGACAGAGCAGGGAGACTTTGCTTGGAGCTGGGAGACTGGAGGACAAGAGGCACAGCTCTGCAAAACAAGGTGCAGACAGGTTTCTGGATTTTGGCATTAGGATGAGACTTGCCAGAGTGCCAGTTTGGAGAGGTTCTGGTCCCTGTTACTCACATTGNGGGGCAAGACAGAGCAGGGAGACTTTGCTTGGAGCTGGGAGACTGGAGGACAAGAGGCACAGCTCTGCAAAACAAGGTGCAGACAGGTTTCTGGATTTTGGCATTAGGATGAGACTCGCCAGAGTGCCAGTTTGGAGAGGTTCTGGTCCCTGTTACTCACATTGGTGCTTTTCCCATTTGCAGAGGTTACTAAGGGGAAGGGGTGAGGAGAAGCAAGGCCTGGTGTTTCCTTTCACCGAGGGATGTCCCAGGGCTTTGCAGAGATGGGCAAGTGCTGCGGGATTAAAGGGAGAGCTCACAAACAGAGCAGCTTTAGTACCCGGCAAGGTGAGCCATTTGTTCCCTTTAGGAGAGAGAAAGCAGAGCTCCTCAGCCCCAGGCTTCCTGATCCACACAGCCAAACGGCAACAGAAGAAAAGTGAGCAGAGCTCCTTCTTTCAGCTAACTGCAGGTGATCGCTTTCCCAGGGCAGTTGTGCTCCTCTTCATTCCGCTCACTTTGGCAGGCACAGCTCAGGAGCAGCCAGCTCCCTCCCTGCCTCCTGGGGAGGTATAAATGTCAGTCAAGACCTGCAAAGTCTGAATCCCCCACGCCACAGCCTTACTTCAAGAAGGCTTGGATGGTGGCTGAATGAAGAGACTAAAGGCTGATTTAGCACTCTCTGCCTTAAGAAGACTTTGAAGGGGCAAGTAGGTGTCAGCAGAAGGTGACTGAACAACAACCCTGGGTGTCCTTAGGGTGCACTCGCAGCTGCAGCAAGAGCTGCTGGTGTGCAAATGGGCTGCTGGAAGCGGCAGCCATCCGAGGGAGCTCCTAGGGCTGCTGCAGCCTTGAGATGTTCCCCCCTTGTAGTCTTAAACCCAGATGTGTTTGAAGTCGTTGGCAAGGTGGAGGTGGGAAACTGCATTAAGCAAAAGCACCCAAAGGGTGCAAGAAGCTGCCCGAAGCAGGCAGGCTCGTGACCCAAATGGTCCACGGGGATGCCACTAGTGATGCTGCAGGGATGGAGCTGGGTTTGTGCTACCCTGCAGAGGGGAACTCTGATTTCAGCCTCACCCTGTTGTGATTTCAGTGTTCTCTGCCTGGCTCTGGTGGGGTGAAGCTCTTAGTAGCAAGGTGGGTGTATGGCTCTGGGCACCAACAACCCACTGGCAGCCCTTTCCCCACCCTGGGCATCCACAAGCGGGCAGCGCTGCCTGCCCTGAGCTGCTGGCACCGCCTGCTTTTGTCTTGCTGGCAGCGTGTGGGGACGACTCACTTTGATTAATATGAACACTGCGTCAGCAGCTCCTTCCCCACTGCTTCAGCAGAGGACTTCTCCTTCAGCATTGATCCACCCTGCATCCACCAAGGGGGTGAGGATCGATAGGCAAAAGGCGGGCACAGCTCCTCTGCCACCTTTTCATTTATTCCTCCCTCTTATTTTATTTATTAGTTCAGCTGATTGGTATTTTTCCAGCTGCTTTCATCCAGCGCAGGGCAGGTCTGGTCTGTCTGGGGGGGTATCAGTAGGCATTTGGTCATGAGGATGGGCTCTGTCTGGCAGAATTGCTGGTGAACTTGTGTCACCCTCTGTCCTGCAGTCCTTACCTGTCGCCGAGTATGGTCACCCCCGTGCCGTTTGCCAGGAGAGCGTCGCCGGGCACCCCCCACCCTGCCCACCATGGCACAGCCCTCCTCTGCCGCGCTCCCCCCCCCACCTCCGCACGCCTCCTCTGCTCGCAGCATCTCTCCCCTCTGTAATTGACATTTTCCATCTGACAGGTTCTGTTTTCCCTTCCCGCAGTTGCTAAGGAAACCAGGGAGAGGGCCCGGGAGCCATTAGCTGCCGTCATCGCCTGCCCGTCCGCAGAAATGTCACTGCTGCTAACGAACGCCGGGGAGGGCAGAAAACAAAGTTAAACCCCCAGCGAAAGGCAGCAGCAGGCTGCTGTCGGGGCAGAGAAAAGGGGGACGGTGTCACGGCCCCCACCTCACACCCCCATGTGCAGGTGGTGCATCCCCACTCTGATGCAGCAGCAGGGTGCAGCAGCAGGGTGCAGCATCCTTTGCCTGGTCCTCCTTTGCCTGGTCCACCTTTGCCTAGTTGGCTCCCTCCTGCAAGGTGCAGGAGCAAGGAGTTGTTCTGGTCAGGTGCTGGTGCCTGTGGGCTGTCCCCAGTCTGTGAGGAAGGGGACACGATGGGTTCTGGACAGCCAAGTGCCCTTCCTGCAGTGTGCATATCCCCAGGACTGGGACTGCAGGTGCACAGGTTGCTCACTGCGCTGCCTCCCTTCTGCTGCTGTTGTTACTGTGCCAGCAGCAAGGCAAGGACTGGGCCTTGTACTTGGTACTGCTGAGGCTGCACCTCAGTGCTGGGTTCAGTTTTAGGCTCCTCACCACAAGAAGAACGTTGAGAAGCAGGAGCAAGTCCAAAGAGGGGCAATGAAGCTGGTGAAGAGTCTGCAGGACAGGTCTGGTGATAATGGCTAAGAGAATTGGAGCTGTTCAGCCCGGAGAAAAGAAGGGTGAGGAGAGACCTTCTGGCTCTCTACAGCTCTCTGAAAGGAAGTTGGGGCCAGGTGGAGGTTGGTCTTTTCTCTCAAGTAAGAAGCATTTGGACAAGAGGAAGCAGCCCCAGGCTGTGCCAGAGGAGGTTGAGGGTGGACATTAGGAACGATTTCTTCCCCAGAAGGGCTGTATAGCCCTGAAACAGGCTGCCCAGGATAGAGGTGGAGTCCCCATCCCTAGAGGAATTGAAAAGCTGTAGAGATGTGGTGTTGAGAAACACGGTTCAGTGGGGAACTTGGCAGAGCTGGATTAGCAGTTGGACTTGATGGTCTTAAAGCTCTTTTCCAACCAAAACAATTCTATGATTTTAAGTTCTGCTCAGGTGCTTTGTTATTAAAAACTGGGTGGTTGTCATTTGCCTCTCCCTGACAGGAGACTTCATTTCCCATCGTGGTTTCTTCATCCCCTTTCCTCTTATTTTGAGCAATCTCGGTATTCTACTAACTGGGAAATCAGATCTAATGTGATCCAGAGGCTCACTGGAAATCACAGGCTCACAAGATGTCAGGGGCTGGAAAGGACCCAAAGAGATCATCGAGTCCAACCCCCCTGCCAGAGCAGGACCAGACAATCTAGCTCAGGGCACACAGCAACACATCCAGACAGGCCTGGAAAGGCTCCAGACAAGGAGACTCCACAACCTCTCTGGGCAGCCTGTGCCAGTGCTCTGGGACCCACACAGGCAAGAAGTTGCCCCTGGTGTTGAGTTGGGGTCCCTGACTTTAACACAAGAAGTGGCCACATCAAACGAAAGCAAACACTGCCCTGAGAGAGTTAGGCAGGTCCTGGGTGGCTGCCAGGGCAGGGAGGATGATCTGCAGGAGCAGGAAAAGAGGAGGGATGGAGCATGTCAGGCTCGGTCTACCTGGATGGCAAAAGGGGAAGGGGACCCCAGAGGTTCACTGGCCAAGATTTTGTCTGTTTGGTCTTCTGATTTTATTTGTTTGGGGTTTTTTTTTTTGGGTTTGTTTTTTTTTGGGGGGGGGGGGGTTTTTTTTTGGTGGTTGTGGGGNNGGGGGGGGTTATTTTTTGGTTGGTTGTGGGTGTTTTTTTTAAACTTTGCGGTGAGTGAGCAAGCCCCAAGGAGAGAGCCTTGATCTATAGAGCTTTATTTCTGTCTGCCGGCTGCTTTATGGTGTTCCTCCTTACCTCTGTGGGTAAACGTTGGCTCTTTAGTGGCAATGACTGCATCTATTATGCAAGGCTGAGGAAAGTGGTGAAATAACAGCATGAGAAATGTGCTGGAGTGAGTATTCAAATGCGAACATAACGAGTGCAGTCAGTGCAGCGCCGAGTCCTGAGGGACATGGGAGCTGTGCTTCCACTTTTATTTCTTTAAAAAGAAAAAA
>VWZI01017378.1:61391-76541 GCA_013396835.1 Psilopogon haemacephalus | reverse complement strand
TTTTTTTTTTTTTTTGCTGTTGATTTGGGTGACAGGGGTGCGGAGTGCGGGGTTCTAACGTCGCCGAGCATGAGCGTCCAGGGTGGCATTGTTCCCGCAGCCCTGGCTGTGCTCTCTGGAGCCTGCTGCAGGCTGTGCTAAAAATAGGCTGCAAACATCATCCCTCTGCCAGCATCCAATCAGTGGCAGGGCGCAGGGACATGCGCCCGCTCCCCGTCAGCTGCCGCTTCCCTCCGGCTTGCAGGCCGTTGACAAGTCCGGACAGACTGGAGAGAGGGGGATGGAGAAGGGGGATGGTTCTCCTTCCAGGAGAAAACAAGAGCCTCTCGTCAGGAGTCAGGGGGGAGCTGGGCGGCGGAGCAGAATGACTCATATGGGGCAGGAACCCCCTGCCCTCTGCCGCCCCAAAACTCTGCCCCGGCGGCTTGCGTTGGCGAAGCCGTAGGGAAAGGCTGCAAGCGGGGGTGAAAAGTGAGAACATTGCAGCGGCGTTGCCAGGACTTATCTGTGGTGTCGCCGTGCGGATTTGGTTGTGAACGAGCAGGAGGAGGTTCGCTGCTCTCTTCAGCTGCAGGGCAGCCGATATTTAACAGCGTGCTGCTGTGATCTGCAGTCTCCAAGACCCTGTCCCGTTCCCCCCAGCACAAGTGGGAGGCAAGGTTTTGGAAACGCTAGCCAGGAGGGGTTAATTTGACAGCGTTCTTCTAATGCCTGCTGCTAAGCATCACCGAGCTGCAGACCATTTGCAGCAGCAAAGGGCAAAATCCGTTTGTCTTTTTTTTTTTTCTTCCAAGAGAAACCGATTCAAAACTGTTATTCCTTCCCCTCTGCCATAATTGTTCTGTCGATAGCACTTTACGGGGTATTTACAAGCTGTAGTAAATGCCATAAAGTACCTATAATCTTAGACAAATACAATATACAAACCGTTGCCTCAGATGCAAGAACCTTTGCTGGAAATGTAAATCAAACCTTTGCCGAGCCTCAGAATAGGGAAGAGAATATTTGGGTTTTATTAGGTTTCGTTTCTCTACCTTTTGTGCTTTCTCCAAGGTTGGGTTGGGAGTAGATGTGCCAAAATCCTAAGGGGGAAGCTGCCATGACGAGATTCACAACCTGTTTAAACAGGCTGATGGAACCCGAATAGGTCTGGCAGCTGCTGCCTTCACTTAGAATCATAGAATCAGTCAGGGCTGGAAGGGACCACAAGGATCATCCAGTTCCAACCCCCCTGCCATGCCCAGGGACACCCTACCCTAGATCAGGCTGCCCACAGCCTCTGCCAGCCTGGCTGCAAACACCCCCAGGGATATGGCCCCAGCCACCTCCCTGGCTACCCATTCCAGGCTCTTACCACTCTCATGCTCAACAACTTCCTCCTCATCTCCAGTCTGAATCTCCCCACCTCCAGCTTTGCTCCATTCCCCCTAGTTCTGTCACTACTGGTAGCCTAAAAAGTCCCTCCCCAGCTTTTTTGTAGCCCACTTCAGATCCTGGAAGGCCACCAGAAGGTCCCCTGGGAGCATCCTCTTCTCCAGCCTGCATAGCCCCAACTCTTTCGTGAAAGTCTGTGCTCACAGCAGAGGTGCTGCAGCCCTCTGAGCATCCTCATGGCCCTTCTCTGGACATGCTCCACTTGCAGTCTTAGGGCTGCATCTCCCACCCTCAGAGCACAGGAAGCTTTCTCTGTTGTTCGTAGCAAACAAAGGTTTACTCCACAAGACAAACCCTGCAGGATTTTTTTTCTTATGTTAGTGAACTTAGGGAAGGGTCAAGAATCTTCATTGTCCCAGGGGCTGGGGTGGTAGCATGTGCTCCTGACTGTATGTGTTGGCTGGAAAGCTAAGCATGGCTGGGAGGATGTTCTGGCAGGCTCAGTGGATGCAGAGTCCTGGCCTCTCTCCGGCCATGTGTGTCATTTTCTGGTGAAAGCCTGGGAATCAGCACCCTAGGAACACTCATCGAAACCAGGCAACGCCAAAAGAGCTCAAAGGATGCCAGAAGACTTGCTGGACACCCAGGAAAGCATCTTCCCATGGGCTCCCTGTTTTTGTTTCAGGTGTTTCTAAGCCTTAAATCGGTGCTAAGGTTTCATTGTCTCAGTAGAGAAAGTGGGAAGGACAAGCCCATGGGAAGTCTCCCTGATCCCTCTCCAGACAGGAATTACATTGTGCTTTAAAAATGACTAAAATCAAAGTTGCTCATTTCTGCTAACCCCATCCTCCATGTCCCGTATCACACTGCAGCTGCAAGGGCTCTCTGCCTGGATTTTGACTAGATTTGCTGTTTGAAGTCTTCCAGATGTCAAGATGCAGCTGAGAGCTGGCATCCCGTCCCTGCAGCCTCCAGCACAAGGACTGTGCTCCTGGCCCAGCTGTGCAGAGGCAGCAATACCCCAAGCCAGACAGATCTGTTCGGGGATAAAGAGACAGATTACTTTGGGAAAAGCTCCTGGGCTCGCTTTGCCAAATTTGGATATTTTGCGACTCCTATGAGGGACAGAGCAGAGACATTTAGGCTTGTGGTGGTTGCCTTGAGCAGTGCAGCTCCTCCACTCCTCTTCCCAAGAAATCAGATCCCTCAAAGGCAGCACTACATTCAGCCAGGCTCTGACCCATCCCAATGCCTAGGTTTACTCAGAGGTCTTTCCTGGAACCAGGAAGATCCTGTCCAGCTCCACATCAGATCCTCTAACAAAACCAAACAAATCAGCCTCCCAGCTCCCACCCCTACTGCTCGCCAACAAAGTCCTTTTACTAAGCCTTGTTCACCATGAGGAGTCTCTTCTCTCCCAAGTACAGCAAAGGAATTTTTTTTCCCACCCATTCCCAGGGCCTTTTCCTGCCATGCTCCAGACTCCCCCTGGGGTCCTTTCTCTCAGCAGCCTGCATTGCCACCAGCAGTGCCTTCCACAGCCAGCTACCCCAGCTCCATCTCTTCCCCCTCCTTGCCCTGCTGCTGTAACAGTGCCCTGGGATGACTCCTGGTGAGGAACAGGCTCAGCCTAGCTCTAGTCAAATGTTTTATTTCCCTCCAAGCTGTAGTTATGGGCAAAGTAACATTATGTCATTGCAAGATCCTGCCCAGTGGAGGTTGTCCCTAAAAGCAGGGAATGGGGGTGATTACTGGGTGCCTGGAAGTGGCATCTCATCACTTCTCCCTCCAAGATCAGCCTTTGGGGGACCTGGGCTTAATTACAGGAGAAATGTCACCCATTCTCCTAATCTGCCTGGATCCTGATTTCCAGTCATCCCTGGAAGTGTTGCAGGTCAGGTTGGAGAAGGCTCTGAGCAACCTGCTCTAGGGGTAGGTGTCCCTGCTGGCTGCAGAGCAATCAGAGGTGATCTTTTAAAAGCCTCTTCTGTCTCAAACCATTCCACGATCCCATGTCAGGTGCTCTGTGGCTTTTTGTCGTGTGAGAGGAAAGGCTGAGAGTGGAACAACAGGGGGGTTAAAAGAAGATAAAAATCACCACTTCTTTTGTATTAGCTGCTGCTTAACTTCTTGCAAACCCCATCTAAGTTTCTTGCTGGGCAATTAACATTCCTCAAATGACAGTAGCTGCGAGAAAGACAGAAGATACTAAAAGGTTTGTTTGGTTGTTGTTGTTTGTTTTTTTTTTTAAAGGGAGGATGTTTTCTATTAATTATCTTTTATATACTCAAACCCTCTTCTCCCATTACTCTTGTGAGTCAGGGACAGTGAGGGATGTGTCAGGACTGGGGAACAACACGCGAGCAGTAAGATTAATTGACACTTAGAAATCAGATTGTGATGAATAGATCTCAGCCTCCCAAGGAGATCCATCTTCTTTAGGGTGCGTTTAGGGCTCAGGCTGCCTTTTAGTACGTGCAATGAAGCATCCTTACCTTGCGTATGATGCTGCTGGTAGCACCGTGGCACGGCACCCTCGCTGCCCATGGCTGGCTGGTGCTGGGACGTTTTACAGTCCACTGGGTAGTGCTTTCTTGCCTTTTAAAGTATTTATTTATTTATTTATTTATTTTTTAGGCATTTTTAAAAGTGCTAAAGCACAGCCTAGGTGAATCCAGCAGCCAACAGCCTCAGGGCTTCCGAACCTCCGGAGGGGCCAAACTTTTCCCTCTTTTCTTTCCCACTCTTCAACGCAGATACATTTCATTTCAAGTGTAAGAGACATTGTCACCCTCAGGCAAACTGCCCCCTCCCCAAACTCGTTTTTAATCAGGCTGTTTTCTGATGGTCTGCCTCTCAGTTCAGTGTTCAAAGCACCACAGATGCTGCTGTGGAAGTGATTACAATTTCATTAGCTGTAGGAGAAAGGGATACAGGAGGGGTTTGATGCAGCCTCGGGAAGGTTATGTCTATCAAGAAGACAGAAAAACAGGTGCCCTTAAACGTGTTAAAGCCACATTTGAAAGAGAAATGCGAGTAGGTGAGCCTGCAGGAATAAAGCCAGGGCAAGAGCCAGGCAGCTGGTGTGATGCACAGCAAAGTGACTCACCCTGGCCTCTGCAAGACTCACCCGGGCAGAGGTTATTGTGGGGGTTATCCCCAGCTGTTCTGATTGTGAAGCTGGGAAGAAAGAGAAGGGAAGTCTTGCTGGTGATGTTTGCCTTCCTCTGCAGGTTCACTGCAATTCTTGCTGCTCCACATCAGCTTCTCCCATCCTCTCCCAGCTCTATTCCACAGCAGCTTCTCCCATCCTCTCTCAGCTCTGTTCCACGGCAGCATCTCCCATCCTCTCCCTGCTCTGTTCCATGGCAGCTTCTCTCATCCTCTCCCAGCTCTGCTCCACAGCAGCTTCTCCCATCCTCTCTCAGCTCTGTTCCATGGCAGCTTCTCTCATCCTCTCCCAGCTCTGCTCCACAGCAGCTTCTCCCATCCTCTCCCTGCTCTGTTCCATGGCAGCTTCTCCCATCCTCTCCCAGCTCTGTTCCATGGCAGCTTCTCCCATCCTCTCCCAGCTCTGCTCCACAGCAGCTTTTCTCATCCTCTCCCAGCTCTGTTCCACGTACCAATTACTCATTCCGTTGTGTACCTTCCTGTAACTACCCCTTTGAAAAACAAATAAGCGGTTGAAAACAAACACATTTAGCCAGCCGTTTACATGGCACTTGACAAACACAGATTACAGCACGTCCCTGCCCCCTAAGACTGCACAGTCTGGGGAAGGCACCACACAAACGCAAAGCACCAGATCTTGGCAGAGAGAGCTGAGGTGGTTTCTGCTGATGTGCCTGAAGGAGGGAGGACAAGAAGGTAGAGGAGAGATCCCTCCCGGAGTTTGGGAGATGCTGGGAGGGAGGCCATGGATGGTTCTGGCAGGCTGCTCGTTGCAGGGTGGCTTCCTCCGCACCACCCCTTAATGCTGGCTGTAGGGATGCAGCAGGTGCCTCAGGAGCATCTTGGGTTTGAGGCTTTTAAAATTATTTATTTGGATGTTTTTTTCTCTAGAGCAGGGAGGTGGGGGTTGGTCCTAGATGATCTTTAAGGTCCCTCCCAACCCAAACTATTCCATGATTGCATGTCTTTCCTGAAGCCTCTCTGTGGCATGGCTGCTGCCCTCCAGGGGACATGCTGGCATCCCTTGCTGCCTCTCACAGGGCACAAGAGTGGTGGGACCAGCAGAATCCTGATGGCTTTGAGAGCAGAGGGCAGGACATGTTGAGGAGAGACAACAGAGGAGGCTGGAAACAGCAATCCCTCATCACCTGCTGTGGAAAGCTGGGGGTAGGGTTGGGGAGAACTGGATGATGACTACCTGAGGGGACATTGTGGAGTGGCTGCTGCTGGGCTCTTCTTACAGGTAACTGGAGACAGAACAAGGGGGAATGGCCTCAAGCTGAGGCTGGGGAGGTTTAGATTGGATATTAGGAAAAAGTTTTTTCACAGAGAGAGTGGTCAGGGACTGGAATGAGCTGCCCAGGGAGGTGGTGGAGTCACCCACCCTGGATGCATTTAAGGGTGGTTCGGATGTGGTACTTAGGGACGGGGTTTAAGGTGAGTTGAGTAGAGTTCTAGGCTGGACTCGGGGATCCTGAGGGGCTTTTCCAACCCGGCTGTTTCTCTGATTCTCCACACACAAGGCTTGCTGCAGCCCCAGCATATATTTTCTTTTTTTTTTTTTTTTTCATAATGCTGTGCTTTAAAATCCGTCGGTGACAAGGAGGGAGGAGAAGGGGATAGAGCATTTCAGCATTAGCACTGCTCTTCTGTTCATAATAGCATGCTGGTACTTTTAGGAGTGTCTGGGAGCTTAAGGGGTGAAAGGTGAAGTTATCTTCCAAGAACAGCACTAACACTACAGAGCTACTTAATGTGAGCTGGGAATAATACAGGGCCGGCAGTTTAACCGGACAATGTTGTACCGGCTTGGTTTCATCCTGCCTGAGTTGGATTGCAGTGTTTTCCCATTGAGTCAGGGGTTTAGGGGTGGGGGTTTATTTCCTCCCCCTTCCTTTCTTCCCTTCCCTCCGTCCCTCCCTCCCTCCCCGCTTGGCTCAGACCCAATTAGCATCTCTGCTGCTGCGCTGCTGCAGCCATGGCTCCTTCTGCCGCCAGGAGAAGTGCAGCAGAGAGCAGTGCACTCTGTTGCAGTGTCCTTCTGCCAGCCCTGGGGTGCCAGGGTGAATGGCCAGAGCCCAGTGGCTGCTCTCTGTGTGTGTGCACATGAGAAATCTTGTCCTGCCCAGGGGAGCAGAGGCCATTCCTTCTGCAGGGGCTTTTGTAGGAGAGGCAAAACCTGCAGATCTTTCTGCATTCATCATTTCCCCTTTGTTTGTTACAGAGCTGGGCAAAGCCTGCCTTTAGCCCTGCTCTGTGTGGGTCTCCTCCCCCTTCCCCTCTGCCAGGTGAGGCTGGTGGCTGTGAGCAGATGTCTGGAAGTGCTGCTCTGGGCAGGGAACTGGATTTTGCTCTTCTCCCTAAAGCTGGAGGATTCACCTGCATGATCCATTGCATGGAATATTTCCATCTCCTTGCCTAGGACATGGGGATGAGGGAAGGAGAAGCCTACTGCTGCTGCTTCCCTCTTGCAGAGCTCCTATTTCATTTTGTGCCTGGGCAGGTTGCAGGCAGTGCCTTGCTGTGATTCTAGCCTGGCTGGAGCAGTGTGGGTTAAGATGGATGAGGCTTTCCATGACAAACAAGGGCTCTGCTCTCACATTTATGGCCATGTTTAAATCTGCAGGCTCTGGGCAGTGGGAACCAATCTGCTCCTTGGGCTTTAGCTTGCTACAGGCATTGAAATTTCCTTGCCTGGTGCCAGAGCCTAGCGAAGCAGAGTGATGATGGCTGGGAGAGGTGAGAGCTGTTGGGGAATGTCAGCGTGTCATGAGAGGGTGAACAAGGGACTCACACCAGAGCTTTACTCTAAAAACCAGCAGCCATCCCATTTCTCTAGCTTTTCCTGTGTTATTTATAGACCATTTCCTTAAAGAAGTGTGGCTCAGGTGGTTTGCACTCCTTGTACTCAGCTGGGGCTGCTTGTCAAGCCTAACCTGCTAACTTCTTTGCTCAGTGCTTTGCTTCACTGGCGTGTGATGGAGGGAGCAAAATCTCACTGATTTTAACTGCACATTCCATGAAAGTTGGTGGGCAGGTATAGGAGACTGGAACAGTAAAAGGCTCTGCTGAGCAGGGCTGCAGCATGGGTTCTGTAGGTGTAGGACATCAGAGGATCCACCTGGGAAAGAGATCTTAAATGCAGGCAGATTGTGAACTGTTAGACACAAGAGAATCCATTTCTGAGTCAGGTTCCTCTGAGTGCAGTGCCTGATGTCTGTAACAGAATGGTCTCAGAAGCTTTTCCTGTGGTCAGGACATTCACATCTGTCTCCCTTCTGGATTCTTTAGTCTGCTAAGAGACTGAAGCCACAATCTGCCTTGGATAAAAGGCCAGACACTGAGACCCAGTGCAGAGGAAATCAGCCTTCCTCAGCCCTCCCTGTGGCAGTTGCTTTCCTATGTCAGTGGCTTAAAGTGTGCTCAGCTGGTGACCACCACCCTGGTGTCCATCTTGGCTACTCTTCTTCAAGCATGGGCCTCTGCCCTGAGGTGACCTGAGACACTGAGACAGTCCTGGGACTTCTGGAAGGGCTGGAAAGGCAACAGTGCTGAGAGTTAAAAGAAGCTGGCATGACTTTAATGTCCTGCAGCAGCAAGGAAGGTGTTGGCTGATTCACTGCTCAGCAGTTTAGCTTTGCAAGCTTTTGAAACCACCTCTTGTTCTGTTGGTTTCCTCAAAAGGAAACCAGACCAAACTCTGGGAAGGTATCAGGCTGCCATGGTCCCAGAGAGTCAGCAGCACCAGTGGGTTGAGCTGTACTGGAAAGCTGGGGTTCTGTTTCTTCAGCCTTTCAGTGCTAGAAAGCTGGGTAGCCAGACAAATATTTGCTCGCTGACTCCCTTCCTCCTGGTTGCCGTGCAGCAGGCATCCATGTGGTTTTGATTCCAGTGTATTTTGGGAATGTGCCTTTCCCACTGGCACCCTGCAGCTGCAGCAGCAGCAGCATCCTGAAGCTGGGAGGTCACGAACAGCTGAGCTGCTCTCTTGTGTGCAGCTTAACACCAAGGAATGGCTGCAGCCGGCTGCAAAGGTCTCCTGGAGCAGCCAGGCTGCAGCACCAGGAGATTGCTCCCAGGTGGAAGAAGGAAGGAAGGAAAATTTTGTGAAGTATTAAAGTATTGAAGTATTAAAGTATTAAAGGGCTCCAAATTGCCCTCTGGCCGTGTGAGAAGCTTTCCTGCTGCTCACAGTCTGGGTGTGGACCTGGGGCAGAGGGTGAATTGCAGCATTGCTGCCCTAACCTGGCCTTTCCCCTGGTGCACACAGCAGGCATGCAGCAGAACTGCTCACCATCATCCTCCTCTCTTGCCCTGTGTATGTTCCCTTCCTGCCCAATGCCAGCAGCAAATTTCTGCAGTCATAGCTAAGGGATTGGCTCTGTGGCATCTGCTGGAATATGGAAACTGCCCTGAAGGAAACACAAAACCCATTCAGCCTCAGTGCCTGTTGAGCAAAGATGTTCAGGGTGGCCTCCTGTGGTGCTTCCTTCCAAGGCCTCCTTGTCCCCTGGGGTCATCATGGAAATACCATCCCTAGTGCTCACCTTTGCCTGCAGCAGGGTGATTAGCCAGAGGCTCCAGGTCAGACTCATTTTCTCTTTGTCTGCCTGTGCATTGGGATTTACAAAAGCCCCAGGGCTAAGCCTCCCTTTTGGCTGTGATATCTTCTTGGTGCAAGGAATTTGTGCCTGAGGAGGAGAGGCTGAGGGACCTGGGGCTGCTTAGTCTGCAGAAGAGAAGACTGAAAGGGGATTGAATCAATGGTTATAAATATCTGAGGGCTGGGGGTCAGGAGAGGGGGACAGGCTTTGCTCACTGGTCCCTGGGGTAGGCCAAGGAGCAGTGGATGGAGGCTGCAGCACAGGAGGTTGCAGCTCAACACAAGGAGCAACTTCTTGCCCAGAAGGGTCCCAGAGCACTGGCACAGGCTGCCCAGAGAGGTTGTGGAGTCTCCTTGTCTGGAGCCTTTCCAGGCTTGAGCTAGATTGTCTGGTCCTTGTGTGGCAGGGGCGTTGGACTGGATGATCTCTTTGTGTCTCTTCCAACCCCTGATGTCCTGTGAGCCTGTGAATGCTATCCAAAGAGGAGGGAAGCAGCTCTGCCTGCTCCTGCTCTTGTCTGAGTCTGTGAACTCAGCATCCATCAGGGCACTCCACAGGATGGGTGGTTTGTGCAGGGAGGAGAAAGCCTCTTTGGCTCTGGTGCCTGCTGATGTTGGGAGATAGCAGATCTCCTCCCACAGCTGTGGTTTGTGGAATCCCTCTGATGCTTCCTCTTACCTGCAGCTTCTTCCCGCTGGCTTTTAATGAGAGAGGGCTGCAGTAAACTTCCATAATGAAGGGCAAAGTCTAATTGAAGCTTGATCTTCTCTTTGCAAGCCTCTGTTTTGTGGCTGTGAGCCCCATGCCAGGCTACGCCTTGCTCTGCCTCATCTGCTTGTCCTTGCTGATGAGCTGATGAGATGCTGCCTCAGGAGGGCCTGTCCTGCACTGAGCAGCTTAAGGCAGATTAGGATCTTAATTTTTCAGAGAATGATGATCTGATCTCCTTCCCTCCCTGCCAGTCAGCAGCAGCTACAGCAGCCTCGTGTCTCAGCTTTCCACCTCTGAATGGAGATGACAGCTGAAATGTGCTGGCAGGGGAGTCAAGAAATCCACAGTTTGAGATGCATGCAAGGAGTGAGGACTCTTCTTCCCCAAATCCAAAGGCCATTGGGTGCTACATAGTGTTGCTGACCCATAGCCCTGAGTCAGAGCTGGATGATGATGAGGTTTTGCTACCCCAGCAGGACACCAGCCTGCCTCAGTTACTCTCCTCCACCAGCCTGGTCATTCACCCAGCCTGCTCCAGCTTTGTTTGGAGATACCTCATATATTAAGGACAAGGAGAGAGGTCAGACCTTCAGCCAAGAAAAGTGTGTCTGGGGTTGCAGGTGAGGGCTGGGAGTTCCTCCTGTGTGCACTGCCTCTGGCTGCTGGCATCTGAGCTCTGCAGAGCTCAAAGGGGGAAAGCTGCTGCATGTGGAATGGGGAAGTGGATTTGGAGACAGGGGAGTGCATGTCACAGACAGAGCCATGACACAGATTTTGATGGAAAAAGGTGTCTGGGAGAAGTTGTAATTAGTGAATGCAGGGTAAAATGCTCTGTAGGAAGACCATAGATGGACCTGACATGCAAGCCCTGCTCTCCATGGCCTCTGAACAGGGATATGGGCAGCAGGAGATTTTCCTTCATGTTTCCGAGCTGCAGAGCAGTACACTGGTACCTACACCATCCCACTGTGGACCCAGACAGGCTTGGGGTCAAGAGGCCACAGGGCTGTGATGATACCTGGAGCTGCCCCCAGCCACTCAGGACACAGCCATCACTCCTTGTGTCCTGGCAGCTCGCTGGGTCCCTACCGTGAAGGCGATGCAAAATAAATAGGCTGCCCACCCCATCCTGCTCCTGCTTGGATCACAACTTTTGATTTTGTCATAAAGCTGCTTGGATTGATTGAGAGTGCCATAATAATGATACTTACTGAGGAGGTTTCATCCAGCCATCTGAAATTGAGGTCCAACGATCCCCATTAATGAGCCTTTTATTGCGCCCATCTGGCCGCTGGCTGCTGAGCATTGCTCTGGCTCATGCCTTACCTTGGTGGCACATCACTGCACCTCATTTACCCCACCAGAGCTCTGCAGGGCCTTAAACACACACACACAAAAAAAACCCCTCCTTTTGAAGCTTGGGGGGAGGGGGGTGCATGACCTGAGCAGGTGTCTGTGTCATCTTTTGTGGAGCTCTTCTTGGAAGGAAGAGTCACAAGGTGGAAATGACTCCCGGGACTTGCCCAGGGAAGGATGCTGTGGTGTTACTGCCATTTGCAGGAGCTGCTTTAGTTCCCATTTTACAAAGAACAGGCAGGCTGCCCAGAGAGGTTGTGGAGTCTCCCTCTCTGGAGACTTTCGAAATGTGCCCGGGCACATTCCTGTGCAACCTGCTCAAGGTGAACCTGCTCTAGCAGGGAGATTGGACTAGATGATTTGCAGAGGTCCCTTCCAAGCCCTGTCACTCTGTGGTTCTAAGGTAACTGTGTGCTGGCTGACAGTCGCTGAGGTCTTGCACAGGGCCAGGGATCCAGAGCAAATGCTTTGGTCAGTGCTTGTTTTCATAGAATAGCATCATAGAATAGAAACATAGAAATGTTTTCACTCCTCTGGTTGTGTTCATGTTCCTTTCCCTGCCCTTTCCTTGGGGCATTGCAGGGTAAACCCAAACTCACAGCCTTGAGGGATCTGGATGCTCCCACAGCTGAGGGATGCAGCCAGCAGGGGGGATGGGGATGCTGAGGAGGAGAGAGTAACGCAGAGGCTGTCTAGATACTTCAGCTGCTGATACACACAAAAGCCTTCCAATTCCCCACCCAACACAGGCCAAACCCTGCAGCATGGCTCAGATGACCACGTTCCTGGCTGGCATCTTTGCTGAGATGTGCAATGTACCTGCCACCCTGACAGCCTGATGGCCATGTGGCTTTATAATAGGATTTGCTCCATGTCTATAAACTGTTATCCTAAATATCATCCCAAATCCTTTGATGCCCAGTGACAACCTGTCTCTTTAAATCTTCCCCCCCCCCCATCCCCATGAATAAAGCAGCAAGCATGCTCTCAAATCATTGGGAATTCCACGTATCCACCATATAATTGGATTATATTTTGTATGTCTCCTAAAATAATGATATAGTAACATCTTACTCTAACAATGGGGAGACTCAGAGCAGAGCAGGAGCTCACCGTGGCTCTATTATAAATAATGCTGCCAAGCTGGTTGGGATTATCAGCAAAAGAACTTGTTAGCCCCTTGGAGAGCAGATGCTTAATTAGAGCTGGGTGACACAGATGGGTGCCTAATAAGGGGCAAACGCCCGCTCCAGTCTTCAGAAAGAGAGCTGAGACCAGTTGGGGTGGCTTCCACCACCCCATGCCTGTTTGCCCAACTATTTCTTTCCTGCCCTCCAGTTAGGAGCCCTAGGTCAAATTTGGTCATCTTTGTTGATGGATATTAGCTAGAATATTAAGTAAGAGGAATGTCAAGCTGAGGTCAGGTTCAGACTCTGCATTTTGTATTCTCAGACAGATTCCCGTTTGAGGAATCACTTTCCCAAAGGCCACGTGCAAGGGGTTATGGTTGGGGCAAGGCAGAGCTGGAGAGATGCCTGTGAAGACATTTGCAGTCCAAAGGACAGGGACACCTTCTTTGAGCTGCTTTGGCTTTTACCACAGAGGCTACAAGCAGCAAAGTTAGAGTCTTGCTCAAACAAGTTCCATCAGTGGGAGACAGAACTAGAGCCATAATCCATATATTTACCCCTTCATGAGCAGCTTGGGTCTCTAGTTCCAAGTTAGCTGTAGAGGGTGGAAGATGTTTCTGGTGCTTAATCCTGAGACCACTCGTGGTTATGTGTCCCTTGTTGATGCACCCTTGCTCTGTTGTGCCCGCTGAGAGAGTGAGACTTCTCCCTATTTCTGTTTGCTGGGCAAGATCAGCACCCAACATGGAAGTCCTCCAGCTGGGACACCTTTGGCTTGGTCTTTGGAAGGCTGTGAAACTCCCATCGATAGGGTGGTGGTTTCTCTCCATCTCCAAAAAACAAGAACCTTCCTCTGGGATGCCTCCAGGTGGAAGTAGTCAACATTCAAGGTTTGGTTATGGAAATGGTGGTCCAGTAGCACCTTCCAAGCACATCCTTGGCATCCTGATGTTTCAGCCACCCAGCATGTCAAATGTTTTCCCCTAGCCCTGCTCTTTCAGAAGCTCACAGTGGCTTTGTGTGGCTGTTTGCACTGGGCAAGCCTCCTAAATGAGACATCTTAAATAAATGGCATGAGCAAATAGCAAGAGAGCGAGCCTCTCTTCCATGACATCGATCCTGGTTTGTGTCAGGAAGCAGCAGGTGGGTGAAACAAACAGATGATGAGTGGTAGGATGAGAGGTGTGAAGTGACAACAGGATGACAAAGTGTTTTGCAGGAGCAGGCAGCTACTGGCCCAGCTGGACAGGAGAAGAGCAGTGGTAGCTCTGGCCCAGCCTGGGTAGCTCAGCTTCACACTGTTCCGTTTGGGACCATCTTAGACCAGCAAATTGCTCCTTTGCTCTGCTTAGAAACAGAGTAAAACTTTCTTCTTCTCCTCGAGGTGCATGCTGCCCTAAAATAAGTGCTACCTGCAGGAGGTGTTGGAGGGGGACATTTGTGCTTCAGTCCTACTTAAAGCTCTGCAGCAGCTAAAGCCTTTCATGTCAGCATCTGGGAACATAAGCCTTGGTCTGCCTGCCTTTGATGGAATAACTTGAGGAGTCTGATTAGCCAGGCAAGTGTCTAAATTTCCCTCAGACCTTGGCAGAGAGGCAGGGAGTGACTTTTTGGCTCTCCAATGAGCAATCTGGAAACCAAGAAATAAAGACCTCAAAGCACTTTCATCTGTTGGGTTTCGAACCCAGGGCTTTAGGAATCTCTCTCTCACACACAAAATATCAAATCAAATCAAAACGTCTTTTCAGGAGCTTGTAGTACAAATTACCCCTTTAAAAAGTACCCTGCTTATTAAAAAAGGGGGGGAAAAAATCAACAAAACAACAAACTCCAACCAACCATTACCAGTTTGAAGGAAGAAGGGAGGAAAGGACTGAGCAGGGAGTGATCTGCACTGAATACATTTTCTCTGGGCCATTGTAGCTGCTGAAACTTATCAAAAGAAATGGTTATTTTGATCATAAATGTAATGGGTGGCAAGGTTTTTTTCTTCTTCTTCTTCTTGGCGTTTATTTGGCATTAAGATGAGCAATTTTATTTTTTTTTTTTTCGTTGAAAAAAAAACCTGCAAACAAAACAGAGCAAAATAGGTAAGGTAATTAGCGTGCAGCAGTTAATGAGTAATTTCTAAGTTAATGAGCAGAGCTCATACCTTCATTCTGCATGGCATTTGTAGAAGCTGAATTAAAAAAAAAAATAATAATAACAAATTCATTTTTCTGCTGTAGTCTCACTGCAGTGGTGCATTCTGCCTGGTGGATTCCACAGACGGTACCTGGCCGGGCAGTTAAGTTTGTCCTGCTGTAGTCTCACTGCAGTGGTGCATTCTGCATGGTGGGAACCAGATGATCCTTGTGGTCCCTTCCAACCCTGACTGATTCTAGGATTCTCTGATTGCACAGACGGTACCTGGCTGGGCAGATAGTTTGTCCTGCTGTAGTCTCATTTCAGCAGTGCATTCTGCCCGGTGAATTCTACAGAGGGTACCTGGCCGGGCAGTTAAGTTTGTCTTTGTGGGTGCTGCTGTGTGGGGTTGTTGTGCAGAGCACAGCTCCCGTTCGGCTCTAGCCGGACTTAAGGGCTGCTGGCTTGGCCCAGATGCGCTAAATGGCTGCACTCAAGCCATGGGGGAAGGTGGGTCGGTGGGCGGCAGAAGTTGGGTCGGTGGAAATCAGAAGGTGGTGGGGTGGGTCGGTGGGCAGCAGAAGGTGGGTCGGTGGAAATCAGAAGGTGGTGGGGTGGGTCGGTGGGCGGCAGAAGGTGGGTCGGTGGAAATCAGAAGGTGGTGGGGTGGGTCGGTGGGC
>VWZI01017378.1:41726-55211 GCA_013396835.1 Psilopogon haemacephalus | reverse complement strand
GTGTGGGTAATTTTCCCTTTTCCCAAGAAATGCAGGGATCTGGGACCACATGAAGCATGCTGGGGGCCGGAGGGGATGTGGGGGGGGAGCCCAACCCCAGGCTGGCAGCTGTGCCTGGCACAGAGCAGCGCCCACTCCCCAACTGGCAGAGCCCCCTCTGCCATGCCCATCCTCCAAAGGACTAAGCAGGAACAGGCTTGCTTTTTTCTTTCTTTCTTTCTTTCTTTCTTCTTTCTTCCTTTTTTTTCCTCCTTCTTTTTTTTTTTTTCCTTCCTTTTTTGTTTTTTTCTTCCTTTTTTGGTTTCTTCTTCCTTTTTTTTTCCTTCTTTTTTTCTTTTTCTTTTTCTGTTCTTTTTTTTTTCTCCCTCCACCTCTCATTTCCCTGTAGTTATTTGTGCATATTTTTTTTTCCCCCCCAAGCTGAGCTCTACAGGATGAGAAAATGGCTCTTCTCTCTCTCCCTTTTTTTTTTTCCCCCCTCTTTTTTTTTTTCTTTCCTCCCCTCCTTCTCCTTTTCTCGACTGGCTGAGCCAGCTGGGGCAATGCCACAATTCAAGGCGTCTGGAGACAGAATCCAGCTCGCTTGCCTTGTGATCTGCATGTCAAGGTGAAACTGCAATAAGATAATAATGTCAGTATCCCCAGAAGGCAGGCGGTAAAAGATACTAATTGCATTTCACTGAAGGCTTCAGAAACACTCAGCAGCTGGAAAGCTGAGGAGAATTTTGATGCCATTCTTATAAGGGAAGAATTTTTTTTTTTTTTGTTTAATTTATTTATTTCCTTCCCTCCCTCCCCAACCCCCTTACACTGTTTGTAAATCTATTACAGAACACGAGGAGGGGGGTGGGGAAGGGAAGAGTATAAAACCAGTTAAAGGCTTTAATGTTTCCCCATCATATTTTGCGAGCTGTAGGTGGTCTGGAGCTTATAAAAATGTAGCCCATTCCCTTGTAATCAAGCATAATAATTTGTTATTATTATTTATTACGATTGGCTGTTACCCGGCGCGGGCGAGGGCCCCTGCCAAGGCTCTGAGAGCTCTGCACCAACAGTCAACATTTATTATAGTGGGGTTAGGGAATGTTTCAAAATATTAAGTAAATAAAATAAAAAATGCCAGCTCTGGAGAGCTGTGGGCAGCTTTGTTACTGGGGAAGAGATGCAGGAGGGCAAATGTCTTGCGGGAGGGCTGATGCTGCTTTGGATAGGAGCATGTCTGGGTGAGGAGGGAACTCATTCTCCACTCTTGGTTTCGTCCATGGCTTGCTTGGAAATGCATCTCCAGCAGCCAGTTTTGCACCCAGTGCTTCCCCCCAGCAGAAACAGGGAGCTGGGGCAACCAGCAACAGAATGAGTGCTGGGTCCAGCTCTGGGCCCCTCCATCCAAGAGAGATGTTGAAGTACAGGGGAGCATGTCCAGAGAAGGGCAGCAAGGCTGGGAAGGGGCCTGGAGAACAGCCCCAAGAGGAGAGGCTGAGGGAGCTGGGGGTGTGCAGCCTGCAGAAGAGGAGGCTGAGGGCAGAGCTCATTGCTCTCTGCAGCTACCTGAAGGGAGGTTGTAGCCAGGTGGGGTTGGGCTCTTCTCCCAAGCAAGCAGCAACAGAAGGAGGGGACACAGGCTCAAGCTGTGTTAGGACAGGTTCAGGCTGGATGTTAGGAGGAAGTTCTTCCCAGCAAGAGTGATTGGCATTGGAATGGGCTGCCCAGGGAGGTGGTGGAGTCCCCATCCCTGGAGGTGTTCAAGAACAGACTGGATGGGCACTGAGTGCCACGGTTTGGTTGATTGGCTGGGGCTGGGTGCTAGGTTGGACTGGATGAGATTGGAGGTCTCTTCTAGACTGGCTGATTCTATGACTCTTCTGGGAGAGTGGATTCATTTAGCCTCAGATGGTCGTGATCCTGTCCCACCTGTTTGCAGCACTATTGCCATGGTAATCTTCTCCAAGGAAGCTCCAGGCCCTAGATAGTATTTCCCAACCTCTTTCCCATCTTTTGCCTTTGTTCTGTCTTAAATGTTACATCCCAGGGAGGAAAAAGTCTTCAGCCTGCCCTGTAAGATGGGTGGTCCTTCACCAGGGCATTGAGAGTCATCAGTAGTGGGGCAATATTACTGCTCTAGGGCCTGAAAATGAGGTTGTGGGAATGCTGGGCAAAGGGCACCCTGTGGGTGAAGAACTACCTGAGAGTCAGCAGGAGGACAAATGATGCTGAAGCTTTAACAGCAGGGCGCAGTAGGTTTGTGTACAGGACCTGGTACTACACAGTGTTTTTTTTTCCATAAGATGGGAAAACCAGGGTGGAGAGATGAGTAGCAAAAGCTGCAACCTGAGGTATCTTTGGGAGAAGGGAGGTGGAAGATCTCCTGAGCGTTTTCCCCTGATAAAGTTGGGGGGCTGGGGAGCAGAGAGGCTAAGCTGCAAGGAGGGCTGCAGTTGGGAAGGAGCATTGGAAGCACGATGAGGTCTAAATTGGCTGTAACCATTTGGGAAGAGGAGAGCAGCACCCACAGAGACAGCCGAGTGCAAATCTCTGCTCTCCTTGTACAGCCTCCACCAGATAAGCAGAGAAATTCAAGGAAGAAGGGGATTAAAAATATTGCTGAGAGTATTATAAAGCCAGCACATAAATCAGTGCCTGGAAGAGTGTGTTGATTTCTAGTCAATCTGTCTCCAAAAGATACAGGAGGAATAGAAGGGGTCAAGAGATAGGCAACAAAAATTATTGGAGACACTGAAAGGAGAGGCTGAAGGATGAGGGGGAACATTTATTTTGAAGATGAGATAAATATGAGGAGAGATGATCCATGCACATAAAAATGGAGGTGGTAAATGGCACAGGGAAGGTAAATCAGGTGCTGGTAGTCACCTTCTCTTGGGGGACAGAAACCAGGGAGGTCCTGATGGGACTGAACGGCAGCAAGTTGAACACTGTGCACAGGACTCAGTATTTCCCATCCTCTTAACTGTCAGGAGTAGCCTGCAGCAATGGGACTGGCAGGGGCTTAACAGGGCTCAGGAAGACCTGAAAGGGGATCTTGGTACCCAGAGCATCACAGCTCCATCAGAAGAGATAAGACCCTGGGAGATCCAAAGACCTCAGCCCATGTCCCACAGCTTCTGCAGAACTTCTCTCATTATTCTGCCAACCCAGAGCTGCAGTTCCATTAACAGGATGCACAAAGGCATCTCCTCTGCCCAGGGCATCTCCACCCCACTGAAGAGAGTGACACCTGCTTGGTGGTGCTGGTGGTATTCTGGGTGCACTGTCGGTGCAGGAGAGCTTGGTGGGACTGGAGGAGGTGATGACTGTTAGCAATGGTGGGGGCACAGCATGACCTAGGCACATGTACCCTGCAGCACTGCATCTCCAGCACAGCTGAATCCCACTCAGCACCACCGTGTCCACCACGCTGGATGAGGTGGATGTGAAACCCAGCAGGCTGCTCTCTGCTGGAGGACAAGGAGGGATGGAGGCTTGGTTCTGGTGCTCTGGCAGGTAGCTGCATGCTGCCAGGTGAGGGATGCAAAGCAGGAGGGTTGCTGGGGCTGGTGGAGCATGTTCCTGTGGTTATCTGATCCTCTCTCTGTCCTGGCAGCTCTCCCCGGGTGGCTTTTGGGGACGCGCTGGTGTGACTCAGCCCCACACCCACACTCCTACCCCAGCCCTCTGCTGCAGGAGGTTCAAAGGCAGGGTGGAAACTGCCCTCAATCAAACTGCTTGGCTGTGACCTTCTTTTCTGTGCTGGGGATTATGACGTTGGCCTGATTGTGCACAGTCAGATAAGGGCTGGCTCCTGCGTGCAGGAGAAGCCCAGAGGCATCGGTGGGATGCTGAGCAAGCCTCATGCTGCCCTGGTGCCCTGTCCTCTGCAGGGATACTGTGTTTGATTAACCCAGTCCCGTGACAGATCCAGCTGATGAAACTGGAGTAGCTGAACTGGGTCACAAGGATGTGCTGCACCATGGCTCTGGTGTAGGTGTGTGTATATATTGGTGCCCCTTCGTCTGTTCTGTTCTACTGATCATCAAACCAGTGACTTTCTGATCCGTGAAGTTTTCCACCTTAAAGGGGGATCCTGCTTTTTCACGGGTTGGGGAGGGGGGGCTACAATGAAGCTGGGGAGGGACTTTCTAGGGTGTCAGGGAGTGATAGGACTGGGGGGAATGGAAAAAGCTAGAAATGGGTACGTTCAGACTAGATGGTAGGAAGAAGTTCTTCACCATGAGAGTGGTGAGACCCTGGAACGGGTTGCCGAGGAAGGTGGTGGAAGCTTCATCCCTGAAGGTGTTTTAGGCCAGGCTGGATGAGGCTGTGGGCAGCCTGATCTAGTGTGAGGTGTTGAGAAGTTGTGTTCCCACAGCTGCACATTCAGGCATCTGGTAAATGACATTTCATAAAGCAGCAGATAAAGGCAGTGACAACCTGGCAGAGCTCTGGGGCTCAGCTTTGAGAAGAAGAATTCCTCAGTAGAGCTCCTTTAGTCCACACAAGGAACCAAAAATACAGGCTTCTAGGAAGGAATCCCATATAGGCTCCTTGGCCAGAAGATGTCTGTACTAAGAACACTCTCTGTAGACTCATTCCAGGATGGAGCTGATACCTTTTTATTCTCTTTAGTCATTTCCTTTATCATAGCAACTTGACCATTAAGGGTGAGCTAGCAGTGGCAGGCTGACTTTTAGTCCTTGGGAGGGCCAGGGCAATTCATTCCAATTAACTACAAACAGAAGTGATTGCTCTGGAGCAATTCTTGCACCTCTTGATTTTAAAGAAAGCTTTTTCAAGTCCGGGTCGAAATGAAGCATCTCCCTTTTACAGCCCATAACATGAATCTCTCTCTGAAGGTAAACACCATTTAGGTGTTTATCCAGTGTGCAGCTCACTGCCAAATCCCTGCAGGAAAATGGCCATTAGGGAATCAGGCATTGCATTCATTTCAGTAGGGGGAAATTATGGTGATCATAAGCTGTTAGCAAGGCTACAAAGGATGTGCCTTACTCAGGGTCTCATTGGCTGTGTCTGATTTAACCAAGCGTGGCCAGAGAGTGTTTGGCATCCATGTGCTGTCCTTGACCGAGGGGCAGCCTGGGGCCAGGCTGGCCATGCATCCATCTGCACCTGAGAGGCAGCCCTGGAGCTGTACCCAGGAAAAGCCCCACACCTAGGATTTCAGTGACAGCTGATGTCATGCGTGGGCAGACCATCAAAGGCAGCTATTTGCCTGCAGCTGCACAAGGTCATTCATTGCACAAGCTTTGGAGGGGCTTGCAGAAGCACAGAGTCACAGAATCACTGAGTGGTTTGGCTTGGAAGGGACCTTTAAAGGTCATCTCTAACCCCTCTAAGGTTACTCTAACCCCTCCTCTGCAGTCAGCAGAGACATTCACAAGGAGAGCAGGTTGCTCAGAGCCCCAGCAGGCCTGGCCATGAATGTCTCCAGGGATGGGACCTCCACTACCTCCCTATGGGCAACTGGTTTCAGTGTTCCACCACCCCCCAGAAGTAGCTCAGCTGTCTGATTTTGGAGCCCAGCTCACTTAGGGATGTTGTCATCCTGTGTAGGGACCCACTTAGAGCTCAAGGTACCGTTGGGCATTTTGTCCTAGCAAAAACATAAGCATTTGGTTTAACAGTAGAGGGTCTTCTGTGGTCTGAATTACAGCAAATTTACTTACACTTCTCATTACTGGGACGTTCAGGAGAAGGAATTATCCCACCAGGGAGTGCTGTTTAATTTCTGAGGAACCATCTTCCTGTCCTGATATAAATTTGATTGTAATGAGAGGCAATTGTGTGGCAATAGTATAACAATGACAAAGCCTGGTGGAAAGAGCAGGGCTTGCAGTGCAGCTTGGTGAGAATGCCCCAGACTGGAAACTAAATTAAACCAGAAAGCAGCTAACATGGGCTTGGCTTTCTATGCCATCTTTGCTTGGCTTTTCTTTTAATGAGGACTTAAGATAAAAGAGGAGAGTCACCCATCTCAGCCTTCAGCCTCATCCTCCTGCTTCATTAAGGTCGTTATATTCCACTTGGAGATGGTATGGAGAACTCAGAATGTCAGAAGTTGCTTTTTGATACGGGCAGCAGGTCCAGAACCCAGCAAGAAAAGGATGGTGAGGGTTGAGTGCGCTGAGGCTTCACAGATGTGAGCCTTGCCTGTGACCTGCTCCCTACAGAAGTGGTAGCACTTTAACACAAGAAGGGCTTGGACCTGATAGAGAGGGTCCAGAGGAGGGCCACAAAGATGATCAGAGGTCTGGAGCACCTCTCCTGTGAAGACAGGATGAGAGATTTGGGTCATTCAGCCTGGAGAAGAGAAGGTTCCAGGGAGACCTTATAGCAGCCTTTCAACATGTGAAGGGGACCTCGAGGGGCTGTTTCCAGGGGCTTGCAGCACTAGGACAAGGGACTAGAAACTAGAGCAGGGTAGATTTAGATTGGACATCAGCACAAAGTGTGCTGGAGCACTGAAACATGTCACCCAGGGAGGTGGTAGAGAACTCACCCCTGGGGGGACATTCGAGGCCAGATTTAATGGGGCTCTGAGCAACCTAATCTAGTTTGGGGTGTCCATGCCTACTGCAGGGGGTTTGGACCTTTAGTGCTCCCATACAATTCAGTGTATTCTATGATTCTACTGCCAAAAAACACAGTTTGCTTGTTTGATTGTTTTTTTTTTTTTATCTAGAGCCCATGGTGCTCTGAGTCCCTGGTTTTCATCCTCCATTTCTTCTAGAAGGGTCCAGGTTCTTTCAGTCTGATTTGGATCTTGTGCACCCCAGGCCTTGGGCCAGAGATGCCAGCATGCTTTATTTAGACTGTGTGAATACTTCACCTTCCCCTTTCTTTTACTCTGGGCTTTTCAGCAGCATTTCCACCATCCAAGTGATGCCTTTGCTGTGCTCCGAGGAGGTTGCCATCCTCTTTATTTATGTCTCACCCTGGTGGAAATGTCCAAGGCTAAGCTCTGGTGTGCAGGATTGAAGGGGATATTCACATCTTTAAATAGCAGAGAGTGGAAATGAGTGAATGGCTTTTCCCTAGGGAAGCAGTCTGGAGCTGCTCGGCACAACAGCCCTGAAAACTGGGCTGCTGCTGGTAAATAACAGAACCTCAGCTGGGGCCTCTGCAGCACGGAGGGGCTGGAGGTTGCATCAGCAGCTCTGTGGTGTTTAGCAGGGCAGGAGGAAGCAGCCCAGCTCGGATCCCCCGGGAGCAGGGAGCGCTGATGCTCGCTGATGCTCGCACTCAGGCTGAACCTCCTCTCCAAAGGAAACAAGGCAAAAAAAGCTCAACCTCTCTCTGACTCTCAGCCCTCGATTTCTCTTTTGCAGTGAGTCTGTGCCCCTTTTCTAGGTCACAAAACAGCATCTAAAGAGGATGTTGAATAGCATGGCCCCAGCTGCGCATCTTGGACCTGCTCCTGCACCAGCGTGGGCATGGGCACAAAGGTTCAAAACACAGCACTGGGCTGGGTGCTTCAGAAGGGATTTTTCTTTTTCCCCCTCCCCAGCCTGCTCTGCTTACCCTGGCTGTTTTGCTGGCAGCTTGCCAAGCTTGGAAAAGCAGCTCAGCAAAAAAGGGGGGACCTAAATTGATGTATAGACTTTGTCAGCCCGTGCAGGGAGTTAGCTGGCCAGGTCCCTGGGGTGCTGTGTGTGCTCCTCTGTGTGAGTGCCATCCTTATGCCATGGCTCCTNCCTCCAGGGATGGGGACTCCACCACCTCCCTGGGCAGCCCATTCCAATGCCAATCACTCTCTCTGGGAAGAACTTCCTCCTAATATCCAGCCTAGAACTCCCCCGGCACAGCTTGAGGCTGTGTCCCCTCCTTCTGTTGCTGGTTGCCTGGCAGCAGAGCCCAACCCCAGCTGGCCACAACCTCCCTTCAGGTAGCTGCAGAGAGCAATGAGCTCTGCCCTGAGCCTCCTCTTCTGCAGGCTGCACACCCCCAGCTCCCTCAGCCTCTCCTCTTGGGGCTGTTCTCCAGGCCCCTCCCCAGCCTTGCTGCCATTTTCTGGGCACCTTCCAGCACCTCAACATCTCTCTTGAATGGAGGGGCCCAGAACTGGACACAGCACTCAAGGTGTGTCCTGAGCAGTGCTGAGCACAGGGGCAGAAGAACCTCCCTGCTCCTGCTGCCCACACTGCTCCTGCTCCAGCCCAGGATGCCATTGGCTCTGCTGCCCACCTGGGCACACTGCTGGCTCATCTTCAGCTCCTGTCTACCAGCACCCCCAGGTCCCTGTACCTTTGGGGTGCAAACCCATAGCCTCTCATGCATGAGTTGCTCTCTGCTGTGCATCCTCCAGGGCAGCCCTATAAATTGAGAAGGTCAAGCAGAGGCAGTGCAGATCACACAAGCAGGAAATCTCTGGTGGAGGTGTTTTGGGGCTCTGTTTTAGAAAGGAAAACTGGGAAAAAAAACCTGAATTTTTGGAGAGGGGCTGGGATTTAGGTTGGACATTAGGAGAAAGTTGTTCATGGAGGGAGTGCTCAGGCACTGGAATGAGGTGCTCAGGGAGCTGGTGGAGTCACCCACCCTGGATGTGCTTGAGGGTTGTTTGTATGTGGTGCTTGGAGATATGGTTTAAGGTGATTCTTGTAGAGCAGAGTTATAGGTTGGACTTGGTGATCCCGAGGGGGCTTTTCCAACCTGGGTGTTTCTGTGATTCTGTGATCCAAGGCACGAGGAATCCTCAGGGTATTACATCTGATGAACCCAGTTGATGGGATTAAATAAAAAGTGGGGGTAAAAAAAAAATGCTTTCCTCTATGTTTCTTTGTCACTATTGCTAAAATATTGAAGTTTAAACAAGGCAGCTTTTAATGGAGGGTTGTCTCACAGGGTGTATTGTATTCACTGGAGTTTGCTCTCTCCTTGGCTAATTATATATATTTATCCATCTTATTGAAAGCTTCTCCAGGGCAAGGAGATGCTGGTTTATTTCTTTATTTAATAGAAGGCATCACGTAACAGAGAGAGATCTGTTTAAAACCAAGGCAGTTCTGTCTCTGATGCTCCAGCTTCTGATGGGGGTGTGGGGGGGGCTGGAAGGGGACATTGCAGAGGGGTCATTAGGAGCATTCAAGTGGCATCACTGCAGGCAGGAGGGAAAGCAGGAGCAGGAGATCTTGGTGGTGGTTTGGGCTGAGCCTATTTTAGGGATCTTGTGGGGATCTTCCCTAGCTATAGGATACATTGAAGAACCAAGCCCAGCCCTGTCTGTGCCAGGTGATGGCTTTGGAACCATTATGTCCCTTCTCCATGAGTTGCCCAATTGCATGTGTTCAGGTTTCATTAAATAACCCAAGTCCCCTAAAACAGTGTCGTGGCTCTTTGGGCAAAGAGCTCCACAGCAAAACTGCCTGGTGCAGGCAAAACCAGCACCTCCTGCTGCTTCTGCACATGCCATTTGCAAGCTTTTCTTTTAGTACAGGAAGAGATCTTGTACATCTCCAAAGTCTCTCTTTACTTGCAGGCTCTCCACACTCCCTATTTGATTCCTGTTCAGGCTTGCTTGGGTTTCCCTGTGCGTTGGTGATGTGGTTGTCCATAGCCCACCAAGGACAGATGGCTTGGAGAACAGATCCCATCACCCAGCAAACATTGGTCTGGAGAGCACACAGCTGCCTTCTGTGCCAGCCTGCAGTGTCAGGTGCATGAGGAGCTGAGGCAGGGGCTCTTCTCTACATGAGCAGATGTGCCTCCGGGGTGCTGGAGGAGATATGTCAGAGCTGCCCAAGGCTCAGGGCCCTTGGGGTGCACTGAGCACCCCACAGATGTCACCCAGCAGCAGCCTCAGCTCCTTTCAGTTCAATAAAGGCACTCCAGACAATAACCTGCAGCACTAAATGTGAGGCCTTCTAATTAGAGCTTGTTTTAATCATGGGGGGAAAAAAAAATGTTAACACTGGGAGAAAAAAAGAAAGAAAGAAAATAAATCATAGCACAAATGATGAACAGACAGGGACTGGCCCAGGCAGGAGAACATCCATGTGACATGTCCACATCAAGGTGTCATTATGGCCTGCCAGGGAACAGTGCTCTTTTTTCTGCCAGGAAGAGCTCTTTCTCTGCTTGCAGCCATCAAACTCCCCAACCCCTGGAAATGGCACAAACGTGGGGAGGGTTATTTCCCTTCTCAGCAATTTGCTTTAGGAGCTCGGTGAAACATGTGAGCTCTTCATTTGGAGCTGCTGCTGCTGCTAGACAGCTATGTGCTGCCTCCTTTGACTTATTTATATCCTAATGATGCTGCTTTATTTATTTCTTTCCTCCTGCTCAGCACCGTATGTTTTCTCCTGCAGCTCTCAGGAGCATCTTCTGCTTGTTTTTTTTACGCCTTCGTGCAGATTCTGAGGCTTTGGGTTGTCACTTGCTGTCACTCCTGCAACTTGCTTTGTCACTTGTGTCAGAGGGGATGTGGCCTTCGTACCTGGGGCATTTATTTGGGAGTAACTGCCTTAGATCAGCCTTGCTCTTCGGATTCGTGCTCTGGACTTGCAACACCTACCTTAGAAATCACAGCTGCTGTTAGGATGACATCATCTGGGGTGATAACAGCTGCAGCTCTGATCTCCCACATCCTCATCTGTTCCCCCTCTCAGCTCCTCTTCATCTCGGCCAGCACCCTTCAGGGATGCTTTGTCTTTAAGCATCACCTTCATCTCATGCAAGAAGCAGGCGAGGGAAGTGTTGCAAGGTGGGGAAGCAGGATCCTAGTGGCAGAGCATAAACGAAGCAAACAACATTTTGGCAGCTGCTTCTGTGTAGGAGCTGACAGAGACTCCTGGGTTACGGCACCCCAGGCTGGGCTCCTCTATCCAAATCTCAGATTTCAGCTTCAGCTGAGCTATTCATCCAGATTCCCCATCTCCCTGATAGGCAGTGCCAGTGCACGATTCATCTCATCTGAAAGGTGCACGTTAGAAAATAGGTCAGCTGGATTGTGCTGGAGAAGTGCTCCTTTTCCTACAGGCGCTGGTGCTGACGAGCACAGATGCAGATAGTTCTGTGCGTCTGGAGCAGGGGGGGGGGAGGAATCCACCCTCAAACCAGCAGCCCTGTCACGTGGAGAAGGATGCTGATCTAATTCCTGCTGTGCTCCCAAGGTAGCATCAGTCTCCCACGGCCATGCCCCCGGTCTTGCCGAGGCTTGGAGGCAGTAACAAGCCCCATCCTGGGGCCAGTCATGTCTGCCTGCTGGAGAGGAGCAGCAGGGCAGCAGCAGCACACAGAGCTGGTGAGGGCTCACACCTGCTGTGCTGGCCTGGGTCCCCAGCACCCCTTGGGTTTGGGGCACCATGACAAACTGCAGAGAAGCTGATAGGAGGAGGACATTCTTTGCAGTGAGGGTGGTGAGACACTGGCACAGGTTGCCTAGGGAGGTTGTGGCTGCTCCCTCCCTGCAGGTGTTCAAGGCCAGGTTGGATGAGGCCATGAGCGACCTGTTCTTGTGGGAGGTGTCCCTGCCTATGGCACAGGGGGGTTGGAACTGGATGAGCTTTGAGGTCCCTTCCAGCCTAAACCATTCTATGATTCTATGACATGAGAGCAGTGAACTCCTGTGAGGCAAGTGGTGTCTGAGCTCAAGTTATGGCTGCTGTTGCCTCTCCTGCCTCCTCAGTGAGCCAGTGACTGTGTCGAGGTGGTGTTTGCATGCACAGGGCAGATGTCCAGAAGCTGCTGTGAGGTGTCCCAGAGCCAAATGTTGGTCATCAGTGGGTCCTGTAAGACCTGGTGGCAGCCTTCGTGTCCACGAGCTGCAGGTGCTCCCCAGGGGGAAGTTCACACACAGGAAATGTGATAAAAGTTGCAAAAAATGTTCCATTGTGCTGTCCAAGAACCTCGTGTGGAGCCAGCTTTGGCCTGTGGCTGGAGGGGTAAATGAGGCTGCTGCTGCTGCAGGTCATAGGCAGAAGCCCTCACTCCTGGGCACAGCAGAGCCAGAGAAGCACTAACCCACCAGCTGTGTGGAGTCTGCAAACCATCTGTGGCTGTTCTCAAACTGCAGCCACGTTTGGGATGTGCTCCCTTCCTCCTGCCAGTGCATGCCCCAAGAAGGGCACAAATAAGCTTGGGAACAGGCACGTCTCAAGCGGTGTGAGCAGGCAGCAACGCTCTGCTGCATCCCCCCCATAACCCACACCTCCCACAGCCACAGGCTTGGGCTGCTGGAGGGTTTTCCAGCCAAGCTCTTACGAGCTAAAAAGACAAGGATTTGGGGAGACAGGGAAAAGAGGGAGGGCACTGAAGCCTGATGGAAACCCCAACAGCATCTTAGCGCCGTCAGCACGGGCTGGCATCGCCCTAACGAGCTGCTTCCTTGATGGGAAGTGGCAAGCAAAGGTGATGCTTTTCACAGCGCTGGCTTATGGAAGGGGCAGGCAGCTGAGGGCGACAGGCTATTGTCTGAAGGATGAAATTTATTGCGGGGCACCATACAAAGCCTAAATTAGACTAGGAAAAGGCGGGGGGGGGAAATAAGGCAGCCCCTTAGTGTGTGCTATATGTATGCAGAGCTTGTCATAGCGAGTAATGCAGAGCAATAAGGCTGAACCAGGCAGTAATGGGCTGCCAGCCTGCCGCTTCGCTTCTCTCTCTCTCTCTTCTTCTTGTTGTTGTTGTTGCAGCGGGACCTTAATGGGGTTCTTTTTAAGCAGATGTTTGAGGAGTCAGACATCAGCGGCCGGTGATTAAAAAAAAAACAAAACAAACAAAAAAAGGGAGAGAAAGATAGAAAAAGAAAAGGGAAAAAGGGGGGAGGAAGGAGGAAAAAAAAAAAAAAAGGAAGAAAAAAAAGCTGATAAAAGGAAGAAAGGGAAAGGAGGGGGGAAAATGAGGAAAAAAAGGAAGAAAGGGAAAGGGAAAAAATAAAAAAGGAGGGAAGGAAAGAGAAAAGGAGAGAGAAGAAAAAAGGGGGAAAGGCAAGAAAAAAGAAGGGAAGAAAAAAAGGCAAGAAAAAAAGGAAAGGAAAAAATAAGGAAAGAAAAAGAGGAAAGGAAGAAAATGGATAGAAAGAAGGAAAAATGGAAAGAAAAAAAGGAAAAATCAAAGAAAAATTAGGAAAGGAGAAAAGGAAAGAAGGAAACAAGGAAAGGAAAAAAATGAAAGAAAACTAGGAAAGGAAGAAAAAAAGAAAGGAAAAAATTAAAGAAAAAAGGGGGGGAAGCGAGAAAAAAAGAAAGGAAAAAGGAAAGAAGGGAAGAAAACAGAAAGGAAGCAGTGTAAGAAAAAAATAGGAAAGGAAGAAAAAGGAAAGAAAAAAGGAAAAATGAAAGAAAGAAGGAAAGAAAAAATAGGAAAGGAAGAAAAAGGAATTAAAAAAGGAAAGAAAAATAGGAAAGGAAGAAAAAGGAAAGGAAAAAATGAAAGAAATAATAAAAAAGAGAAAGAAAGAAAAATAGAGAGGGGCGACATGCAAAAAGCAGGAGATTGGCAGAAATCATTTTTCAAAAGGAGAGAGCTTGGGGGGTG
>VWZI01017378.1:28468-41668 GCA_013396835.1 Psilopogon haemacephalus | reverse complement strand
ATATATATATATATATATATAATCCATGATAAAAACACCCAAGGATTTAAGCGCGGAGCTGTCATCAGTTACTATTTAACTGAGCGAAGCATGTTAAAAGCAGCAACAATACAATCCAGCAGTGAACGCATGAAAGCTCAGGCAATCTTCCTCCCACGTTTAGGAGAAAGTGCTTTTTTAACACTGCAATCTTGGTAGGCTTTGTGGGGAGGGGGGAGAAGGGGGAGATGAAGGAAGCAGAAGAAGAGAAGCATCTTTGATTTTTGCTTAACTTGGGCAACTCGCTCGCCTGGTGCGCCGAACCTTGGAGGGTTTTGCTTCCTTCTCCACCCTGGAATGGCTTGGTTGAACTCATGTGCTAAGGGCTGTCACCCACTGCAGGGTGGGAGTCTCATGTGCCAGTGTAGGGGGTGGCCTGAGGAACAGCAGCAATGTCCTGTGCTTGTACTCTTGGGTGATTCAGATGAGCTCTCTGAGCCTTCATTTCACAGAGTCATAGAATCATAGAATGGCTTCAGTTGGAAGGGACCTTAAAGATCATCTAGTTCCAACCTCCCTGCCATGGGCAGTGACACCTTCCACTAGACCAGGCTGCTCAAAGCCTCATCCAGCCTGCTCTTAAACACATCCAGGGATAAGGCATCCACAGCTTCTCTGGGAAACCTCTTCCAGTGTCTTACGACCCTCACAGTGAAGAAACTCTTAGAATCATAGAATCAGTCAGGGTCGGAAGGGACCACAAGGATCATCTAGTTCCAACCCCCCTGCCATGGGGGCTTGCCCACAGCCTCATCCAGCCTGGCTGCAAACACCTCCAGAGATGTGGCCCCAAACACCTCCTTGGGCAACCCATTCCAGGCTCTCACCACTCTCATGCTCAACAACTTCCTCCTCATGTCCAGTCTGAATCTCCCCACTTCCAGCTTTGCTCCATTCCCCGATGTCCTGTCACTCCCTGATAGCCTAAAAAGTCNACCCCCGTGGACGCTTTTTCAGGGGTGGGGGGGGGGGGGGGTGTGGAAAATAGTGGCTTCATCCACAAGTGTTTGGTTTCCTGGCAAAATTCCTGCTTGTGTACAGCTTTGTCTTGCCTCTGCTCTGGCTTTCCTTCAGGAGGGCACAGCTCTGCTCAAAGCAAGGAGGATGTGCTTATGCAGACACCTGCAGAAAGAGAAGGTAAAGAAAAGAGGCTGCAAATGTTTAATGTTGTCCACATATCAGCAGTGTTCACACTGTTCATCATAATCCCATTTTCTGCCTCAGACGTGTCATTACTGCCCACCGGATTTGGGGAGATAGCAGCAGGAAATGAGCTGGAAAAACATCAGACACTTTGGGTCTTTTTTTTTTTTTTTTAAGTCATTAACACCTTTAAGATATTTAATGAACTGCAGGCAGTGGAGAAGGATAAATTCACTGTGGGTATGACAGGGAAGTAAGGCTCTGCAGACAGACAAGGGGAAAGGGTTGGATTTCATTTGAGCTGGAGGGCAAGGAGAGCTGAGGGCAATCCTTGTCTGGATGCCAAAGAGAAGAAGAGAAATAAAAGGGCAGAAATCATTGAATCATAGAATGGGTTAGGTTGGAAGGGACCTCAAAGCTCATCCTATTCCAACCCCCTGCCACAGGGAGGGACACCTCCCACTAGAACAGGTTGCTCGAGGCCTCATCCAACCTGGCCTTAAACAGCTCCAGGGAAGGAGCAGCCACAACCTCCCTGAACAACCTGTTCCAGTTTTTCACCACCTCCTTCCCAGAGCCTTTCATGGCCAAACAGAGATGCACAGAGGAGTTTCAAGTAACATTGCAGCACTTGCAAAGATATTGGAGGCACAGCATCACCTGCCCATCACTCACACCACTGGAGGTAGAGCATCACTGCCCATCACTCACACCACTGGAGGCACAGCATCACTGCACATCATTCGCACCACTGGAGGTAGAGCATCACTGCACATCACTCACACCACTTGAGGTAGAGCATCACTGCACATCGTGAAGGCTCATTCAGGTTTGCTATTTTTGAAGGCTTCTGAAACAGGAGGAGAAGCCAAGGTGTTATCCCAGGTTGAGCCAAATTCCCGACAGTCTGCACTGCTCCAGAGTGGCAGGTACAAAACTCTGCACATCTGAGCCATCATTATGTTGGGGCAATGTATCCCAGAATAGCTCCTGCTGCAGGTTGATGCCAGCCAAAGTTTAGTCACTTCAGTTTCTTGGTGCAGAGCAGTCTCCAGCTACAAGCTGCAGACCAGCTCATATCCCCAGGAGCTGCAAACAGGCTCCTGCCATTGCCCTCTCCTGCACCAGCTGCAGCCCTATCTGATTTTGATAAAGCATTTGAGGTGTTGTTCTTTTTCTGTTCTCGCTGTGCTGTCTGCACACCTCTGAGCCTATCTAATTTGCAGCACAACTCTCAGGTGGGAAGAGATATTTATCCTTCTGACAGCAAGAGAGGGGCTGAGCAACTTGTCCGAAGCACGAAGCGAGTCTGCAAATTAGCAGGGACTCAACCCGGGCCTGAACTGGTGCCCCAGCTCCTGGCACATGTGTCCTGCCTGCTGGCAGCTGCTGTGATGAGAGGTGGAAGGGAGAGTGATTTGCTCTGCAGGCTGCTTATTTGTGAGGACAAGCTTCTTTATTATTTTTTTTTGCCACCAGTATCTTATAGTTTAAAATTCTCTGGGCTATCATTCCCCTGTTCTCAGGGTTCCCATGGGTGGCAGGGGTGAGAGGCTGAGATGAAGAGGTGGCACCCAGGGTGGTGCAGGCTGGTGAGGAGCAGTGCTGAACGGCTGCTCAGAGGCTTTGCTGCACAGCTTTGCTGGCATCTGAGTGCTGCCTGCCATTGGAAATGATCCCCTTTTTTTGCCACCAGTGTTTTATGGTTTTTAATTCTCTAGGCTATCCTTCTCCTGTTCTCGGGGTTCCCATGGGTGTCAGGGGTGAGAGGCTGGGATGAAGAGATGGCACCCAGGGTGGTGCAGGCTGGTGAGGAGCAGTGCTAAAGGGCTTCTCAGGAGCTTTGCTGCACAGCTTTGCTGGCATCTGAGTGCTGCCTCCCATTGGAAATCCTGGGCTCCCTTCCAGGCTGAGGAGGGCTTATGGGATTTAGCAGGCATAAGCTACAGTGCCACTTCTCTGCTCTCTTGACCCTTTCCATCTCAACCCCCTCAGCCTGGGATGAACTCATCACCTGCCCAACTAGTCCCATCCACTGCATCTCCTGTCCCATCTCAATCGCCCAACTTCTCCCTTCCCTGACCTACCCCCCTTCTCCTCACCTCCCCTCTGTCAGTCCCAGTCCTCTTCTCCCTGGCTCCTATCCCTCACCCCAGCTCTACATCAAGGCAGTCACTGCAGCATGGGTGAGAGGAAGCTCAGCTTCCTGCCTGGGCTTTGTGCAGCTTCATCTCGGGAGGGTGAAAATCCCACATCTGACACGAAGCCTTGGCCACCGCTCCCTGAATTTCAACATCCTCCTCCAAGACATGAAAAACATTGCCCAAAAGTTTCCTACCAGGGTGTTTCTTCCCATTCTTGCCCCCAGAATGGCTGGGACAGCAGAGGCTGGAGATGGTGATGAAACAGTTCAGAGGCACACACTTGCTGCAGAAAGTTTCAACCCCAACCAATTAAATCCCCAAAGGAATTTCCGAAGGCAGCCTAAGCAGGTTACATGCCTAATTCTCAGAGCCCAATGGGACTTGGACATCTAATCAGCTTAGCTGCTTTTGAAAAGCTTTGCCAGGTGCCTGCTTGCATGTTTAGGTGCTCTAAAACCTTCTGCAAGTCTGAGCTGTGGAGTGTGGTCAGTTTGGGTCAGAGCAGAATTGCAGCAAATCCCATCTGGAGACAGTTATTTGGGCATAAATCCGAGCTGGGCACCCAGTGTGGTCCCCAGCCCTGCTAAGGGACACCATATGTCAGTTATCATTACACTGGTCTGCTTTAGTCTACTTTCTGGAGACTTACTCTGGAGCAGGCAGAAAGGCAAGGCAGGGGGTCCCTGTCCCTGCTCAGGAGACCACCAGCTCTGTCAGGTAGCACAAGAAGAGAAATAGAAGGGCAGAAATGTCCTTCCCAGAGCAAACAGAGATGCACAGGGGAGTTCCCAGATGTGCTCCCCTACCCCAGTAACACTGCAGCGCTTGCAGATGCAGACTTATTCTGGAGCAGGCAGAAAGGCAAGGCAGGGGGTTCCTGCCCCTGCTCAGGAGACCATCAANTTACACTGGTCTGCTTTAGTCTACTTTCTGGAGACTTACTCTGGAGACTTACTCTGCCCCTGCTCAGGAGACCATCAGGCAGCACAAGTGGCTCAGCTATCAGCAGCACTCACTGCGCTGTGCTTTTTTGGCCCATAACAACCACTGGTTTATGGGACCACAGCTCCAAGTCAGGAAGAGCAGAGGCAATAGCTCCAAGCAAGAGCATTGTGTTGTTGAAACAGGAACAGAGCAGCTGCCTGTGTAACAGCAAAGCTTCTGTGCTTGCTGTGCCCTTGACAAGCAGAAACTCCTGGTGTAGTCCTTGTGCAAAGCTTGCCCTGGCCAGTGCCAGTGATGGAAAGAGAAATATGGACTTGGTGCTTTGGAAAACCAGGTCACAGGTTTAAAGACAGAAACACAGACCTGTGTGAAAGTCTTGGCTGTAGGTGACCAAGGACAGGCCAGAATAGTCACCACCACTGAGCAGAGGCAGATGCTGGAGGTGAGAGTGTGAAGAGTCAACAAACTCAGCAGTGATGTGTCCTGGCTCCTGAATCACTTTAAACCTGTCCTTAGCCAGGAGAGCAGCCCACTGCAGCCCCAGGGATGCCCAGGCAGCCACATCTGCCAACCTCCCCTGTGCCTTTGACCCCTCCTTACCTAACCCAACCCTACCTTCCCACACACCCCTAGAAAGTGACCCCATTTTTGGAGGAATTATTTCCAGTGCAGTAATTGCAGGCTGAAAAATGAGAGGGCAGCCTTCAAAGAACAGGCTCTGAAGTACACATTAGCTATCTGCTGGGATGAGCCATCTTGCCAGCCCCTGCTCAGCTCCTGCCTGAAATTATGTTTGACTACAGGGCATGAAATGTTATTCATCCTTCCCCATCACCCTCCCCTCCGTTCCTATTCAGATTCAGGCCCGAGTGGTAGCAGCAGCAGGTATATGAAAAAGATTTTCAGGTGTTCATGTGTCTTTTATTTTTTTCTTTTCCTCACCCAGCTCCCCTTTTTATACACAAGAAAGCAGCATGAAAGCTGCAAAGCAAATGAGAAGGGGGAAAAAGAAGTGTTGGATTTAAAGCAATCTGTTAAGGTGGGGGTGGTTTATTATCTGCTAAGGTGGGTGGCTGGACGTGTCAGGGGGCTGAGGGTGAAGGGCAGCCTGGCCCCTACCAGCCATGGGCCAGGCTGGTGCTGGAAAGGGGTTGGGTGGTGCTGGAGCAGCGGATGGGCACGAGGTTAATTCTCATTTCACTCCTTGGCAGGAGCAATTTCACGGATCTCGTCATCTGTGGACAGTTGCAGAAAGGGGAGATCAGAAATGACAAATATCTGCATTACCTTCCCAGATTAAAATGCCACCAAATGGTCTTTTAATATGAGGCCATCGCTGGCTGCGGGCTTGGGTTCGTGCAAGGGACTGCCCTTGGTTTGGGGCTTGCTTGGTTGGTTTGCTGTGGTTTGGTTTGCTGGTTTGAGTTTTTGGGGGGTTTTTTTGTTTGTTTTTTTTTTTTTTTTAAATTTTGTTGTTTTTTTTTTTAAAGAAAAAAAAATCACAGAGGAAACTGTAAATAAATGCAGAGCTAGCTGGAATTTGGAGGCTGCCAGGGAAAGCAGAGCAGATATCTAAGCTGTCCCATAAATAAATGAAGAGCTAGCTGGAATTTGGAGGCTGCCAGGAAAAGCACAGCAGATAGATATCTAAGCTGCCCATCTCCCTTTTTGCATGGATAATTGATAATCAGGGTTTGTTTGGTTTTGTTTGTGGGGTGTTTTGTTGGTTTTTTTTTTCCACTGGTGAAAAGTGGAGAAAGTTTTTAAAAGATAGTACCAGCTCCTCACATCTTCACAGGCTCCCAGGATGTCAGGGGTTGGAAGAGACCCAAAGAGCTCATCCAGTCCAACCCCCCTGCCACAGCAGGAGCATCCAAGCTAGCTCAGGGCACACAGCAACACATCCAGACAGGCCTGGAAAGGTTCAAGGGAAGGAGACTCCACAACCTCTCTGGGCAGCCTGTGCCACTGCTCTGGGACCCTTCCAGGCAAGAAGTTGCCTCTTGTGTTGAGCTGCAACCTCCTGTGCTGCAGCTTTAATTTCAGACTAAAACTGAGCCCCACGAGGCTTTCATTTTAGACTAAACTCAAGCCCCACAAGGCTTTTATTTCAAACTAAACCTGAGCCCCACAAGGCTTTAATTTCAGACTAAACCTGAGCCCCACGAGGCTTTTATTTTAGACTAAACTCAAGCCCCACAAGGCTTTTATTTCAAACTAAACCTGAGCCCCACAAGGCTTTAATTTCAGACTAAACCTGAGCCCCACGAGGCTTTTATTTTAGACTAAACTCAAGCCCCACAAGGCTTTTATTTCAAACTAAACCTGAGCCCCACAAGGCTTTAATTTCAGACTAAACCTGAGCCCCACAAGACTTTTCTTTCATTCCCCCTGCTGGGTAGAACAGTATTGGTGGAGTTCCACCAGTGAGAGCTGTTCCCTCTCCCCTGTAACCCGAGGGCAGTTTGGGTTATTTTTGTGTCATTTCTTTGCTCCCCACATCCTTCCTCCTCCACAACTGCCACCAAGATCTGCTCTTGTGCCACGAGAAGCAAGGAAAGGGAATGAGGAACAGATATGGGGTCCAAAGCAGGTCCTGGGGTGCAGAGCATCTGCAGATGAGGAGGGTGAGGAAGAGAGGTCTGGCATGGTGAGCATCCCCTCACTGCCCTCCCCAGCACTGGCTGCCTGGGCTGTCCTGTAGCTCCCAGCAGGTGCTGGTGTTCGCTGCTGGAGGCTGCAGCTCCCCATAAATCAAAAGCTTCCTGTGCCCTTTGATTAATGCCCTGGGAGGTGTAAGGTGGCAGCACTGGAGTCCTCAGCCTGGGAGGGGGGTGGCAGAGATGGATCCAGTGCTGCTGGCTGTGCAATTAGCATTTATGGGTATGGGCCAGGCCAGCACTCAAAAAAGATGCAGAAGAAATGAGGGGGGTGGGGTGGGGGTGGGGGGTGTCACCCCTTGCCCACCCCAGTGGCAGCACAAGCAGCATCTTGTGGCACGGGAGGACAAGGGGGCAAAGAGGACCACATCAGCACGTTTGTGGAGGTGTCCCGAGTGAGGAGAATTTGAGGCATTGAAAGAGTGAAGGTGGGATGGCTCTGCAGGTGTTTAAGGGGAATTGTGGTTTGGCTGGAGAGCAACCAGGAGATGGAAAATGTAATGGGAGGGTGATGGAAGCTGGCTGATGAGGGGTGGGAGCTGACAGCTCGGTAGCAAATGAGACATGACAGGAACGGAGGGGGGGAGATAATTTAACAGGCTTGGCCTGATATTGTCCTTCATAGTCACGTCTTGATTTTCTCTTGCTTTAGATTTGTCAGAGCTGATTTTACACAGCAGCTGAGGGTGGAGGGGACTGGTCTGTAGTGCCTATGCTCTGCAGAGCTGCCTGTGCATCCCTCCTGTTGCTCTTGCAAGCCACGAGTCTGCAAGAAGTACTTTGTTTGAAATGGTTGGAAGTATTCTAGTGTCCTGAAAGTGACCTCAGGTCTTTTGAGGAGTGGCTGAGGGAACTGAAGCTGCTTAGTCCAGAGGAGAAAAAGATGAGGGAAGACCTCATTGCTCCCCACAACTCCCTGAAAGGAGGCTGGAGCCAGCTGGGTGTTGGACTCTTCCCTCATGTAACTGGAAATGGCCTCAAGGTGCACCAGGGGAGGTGTAGGTTGTGTATCAGGAACAATTTCTTTACAGAAAGCTTGGTCAGGCATTGGCACAGGCTGCCCAGGCAGGTGCTGGAGTCACCATCTCTGGAGGTGTTCAAACGAACATGTAGGCACCTGGGGACACGGTTCAGTTGCCACAGTGGTGCTGGGTTGATGCTTGGACTCAATGACCTTAGAGGTGTTAATGATTCTCTGGAGGAGCTTCTCTAAAGGCAGGTGCAGTCCTGCAGCCCCCGGGGTCACTGCAGGTTGGGTACCTCTCTTCCAGCTCCATGTGAAAATAACATTAAATTAAAAAGCAGAGATGCTTCTGGTTTTTAACCAGAGTGGCTGCATGAGAGAATTTCCCAACCTTTTGCCTATGGCAAATAGCTTAGAAGGACATGAAAGACAAAGTCTCATTTTCCTCTCTAACTACCCTGTTCTTTTTTATGCCTATTGCCCGGCACAGCTCCTAAGCCACCACCAATTTTGCAGCTTTTGAGGCTGGAATTTCCCCAGAGGGTGGGCAGAGGATGCCTCCAAGCTCTAAAAATCCCAAAGGCAGGTGCTGCAGGCAGCCAGGGCCTCTCAGGGGAGGGCTGCTGCTGCTGCTGGGGGAGGCTATAAATTGCAGTTTCCCTGCAGATATTTGATTTAGTTCCTTCAGACTGGGCTCTCCTGAGCCTCACTTGAGAAGATGCTGCCCAGGGCATGGCACTGTGGATTGGGCACAGACCTACAGAAGCTCTGATGTGGTCCATGCAGCTCCACAATAATTTACAAATCATTCCTCAAACCCCAACCTCCTGGATCAAGCCAGATGGGGATTAGAAGGTGTTTGCCATAAAAAGCCAAACCAAACCAAGCAACCAACCATAAACCAACCAACCAATAAAAAACTCCAACCCAAATCACATTCTAGTGGGGAATTTAGTGGACAGATAAGTTGCTAATTACAGGGAGGTGGTGAAGGCAGCACTCTGCTGCCTTTGAGCCCTGCTTGCTGCCATCTCCTTGGAGAGTGCTCACCATGGATGTGCCCACCAGGGCTTGGTCCTGGCCACAGATAGAGCTAGGAAAGCCTCAGCCTGACTTTCTTCCACAACCCTCCTAAGAACTGAACCACTCTGAAGATCTCCCCATCTGTCTCTGTTTCAAAGCCCCTTGGAGCCAACAGAGATTAGTCAGTGCTGGCAGGCAGAGGGGAGCAGGCTGATTCCCCCCCAAACCTGAGCTGACAGTTGAGAGATGCCCTTCAGGACCCAGCCCCACATGGTGAGCAACATTTATTCTGTAACCACCCATAACGTGAAGGCTGTGCTGGAGCTGCACCAGCTCATGGGCTTGGCCCCACATTCAATGCCAGCAGCACCACAGTCTGAGCAAAGCAACAGTTGGGGAGAGCAGTAGCTGGGAGAAACACAGAGCCATAGAATCACAGAATGGTTTAGGTTGGAAGGGACCTCAAAGCTCAGCCAATTCCAAACACCCCCAGCCGTAGGCAGGGATACCTCCCACTGGAACAGGTCACTCAAGGCTTCATCTAGCCTGGTCCTAAACACCTCCACGAAGGCTATGGAGCACAGAATCATATTCTGTGATTCTGCAATCCACAACCTCCCTGGTAGCCTGTGCCAGTGTCTCCCCACCCTCACTGCATTTGATGCAGGAAGGAGATGCTGAGACTCAGAATTTTTCCCCAAGATGTTGCTTGCTGGGATGATCCCCTGAGAGAAGAGAGCTCAGGAGGGATGGATGTCACCAGCCAGCCCTGGCAGTGCTCCTTCCCCAGTGTGTCAGCCCTGGTGTCACTCAGTGTAGTAAACAGCCTGGTCCAAGTTAAATTTTAATGGTACGTTTTTCTCTGATGCCCACTTAAACAGGCTGGGTAGGCTGCCCGAGGATCCAGCACATGGGAAAGGTGAGATCCGCGCTTGAAAGGACATTGCCTGGTGATTTTTCACATCCCTTTGAAGAGTTTTGCTGATTCTTTTATTTTTAATTGGTTCCCATTGGAAAACCCATGCTGAAATCTGTGTCCTTTCATCATTTTGTGCCGCCGCTGATGCCAGCAGTGTGCTGGGAACTGCACAGGGCATGTCGAGGAGCTGGGGGTCACCTCAAATACCCTGCCCACAAACTAGGTCAGCATTTGACAAAGAGATCTTCACCAGCAGTGAAGATCTGGTGCTGACATCCTCTTGCAATGCCAAAAGGGCTGGTGGTGGGCAGGTTTGATTTGCACCCCCACCCTTGAAAAGCACCGAGGAAAGGTTTGCCTCCGCTCCAGCAGCATCCTGTGCCTCCTGGGGAGGTGTTGGGGGAGTCTCTGGGGGGTCTGCAGTCATTTTTCCAGACCAAAGCCAGGCTTGAAATGCCCATGTAAGTCTGATGTGTAGTGGGGAAGAATTAAAAGCAAAAACTGCCAGGCTGTGGGTGCTGGGGTTAGATGAGGATGGAGCTGCCCTGTTCTGGGTGCTGGAGCTGAGACAGCAGCACTGGGCACAGGACCTGGAGAATTTCTCACCCAGCACTCCCAGACAGGGACCCTCCAGCCCAGGAGGCACATCATGATTGCTCATTGCTCATGAGGGGTCCCTCGTTCTACAACCAAACTCATGCACTGGGAGAGTCTGGACTCTGTGCTAGATCTGACCCTCGTTCTAGCAGGGCCAGAATGTGCCCTCAAACACCATCCCTTCAGAGATGGGCTGAGACCTGCCCACTGAAGTGCTGCCATGCTCCTGCTAGCTCCTGGTCTGGGACCTGCCACCATCCCCACCAATCTTACTTGTGCCTCAGGGCCACAGTTTACAGATGGAGAAGGATTTATCTTGGCAAGAGCCCTCCCAAAGGCAAGCGAGTGCCATGCCTTGTGCCCTCTGCACATACGCTCCTCTGCCACGCTCTGCACTTCACAGCCCATATATTATCTGACTTTGGGTAGTTTTCAAGCCATAGATTCTTGGCATGGACAAAATGCTCTCCTAAAAGACTAAATTATACCCTCCTTCCCACCAGGGCCCACTGCAAGCACAAGCAGCTTCCTTTCTGGCACCTGCATGACCTCAGGAGTTGGCTAGAGAAAAGCAGTGCTAATGGCAACACCTCCTGAGGGAACCTCAGACCTGCTCAAACAGGGGCTTCAGTAAAACACTTTGGCTTCTCATCACTGTGCTGCTCATCTGCTGATTTCTAGGCAAATGGCAGACTGGAAGGGAAGGAGGGAGCCTGCTGCCTGCCCTCTGCTATGCAGGAGGCTCGCCCNTTTTATTATTAATAATGTCTTTAGAATAAGCAATGCTGTGCAAAAAGTCCTTTTCCTGTCAGCCGTGGTGGGGTGAGGCTACGTGGACATGTGTGGATCAGTTGTGAAGGTTTCCTTAGATGAGGAGGTGTAAAGAGGCAGCACCCCCACACCAGCACTGCCACTTGCACCTTGTTGCAGAACACACCCCTGAGGTTTGTGACACCCATCTCGGCAAATTGTGGTCATCTCCTCCCCCTCATTGCTTCCCCTCTTCCAACCTCGTTGATGAAGTGGTGGTGGGAAGCAAAGCACCTCCAGCACCTCTCAGCAGCACAGAGCAGCTGGTTCTTGCTGAGGGAGGGTGCTGGACATTGTGGGCATCATGCCCCAAGCTGTGTTGCCAGTGGGGTGCTCATGGCTTTGAGATGGGGTGAAGAGCAGCAAACAAAACAAAATCCTTTGTACGGTTAACTGCCTCCTCTTCCTCCCTCACTCCCCTGATCGTGCTGCTCTCACCCCTGCTGTCTTTGCCCTTAAATGCAAAGTGGGGGGTGAGACCTGTTGTGTGTTCAGCTGCTGTGCCTGGAAACTCTCCTCTTTGCTCCGGGCAAGAGGAGGTGATGATGTCCCAGCAGTAGCTCTGTAGCTGGTTGGAGATGGAGCCTGGGGCCAGAAGCATCTCTGTCCCTCCTCTACCTCCCCTAGGTAGGCTGCCTGCCTGCCTCCATTTTCCCTGCTGCTGCAGACGCGCTTTTAACCAGTCTTCAAAGATAATGAAAGGACTTGCAAAGCTTAATGTGTGAATCAAGGTGTTTTCAAGAAATGTCAGCTGCCACATGTCTCTATTTAAATAGGAAAGGGCTTTTCTTTTCCCCATCTGTGGAGCACAAAACCGCACTGCTGAGTTAATTCATGAGCATGCCACGGAAGGTGGTGGGGGAAAAAGCAAAGAGAGAAAAATGACCAGGTCAGCCTCACTGCCAAGGAGGAGTAAAGCACTGAAGGGCTGCACAGAAAACGTGGTGTTTGGAGAGATTTGGTGCCTGATGTGTAACACCTGCCTTTGCTCTCTGCTGCCTCTGCTATTGTGTCACACACCATGTGCACCTGAGCAGTAGACCTGGCCCTGGCCTCTGCCTTCCAGCTGGGCAGTTTTGTGCCTTGCATGGAAAAAGAAATATGTAAAAAAATTATTTTTAAAGGTGTGGGTTTTTTGGGTTTTTTTGTTCGTTTGGTTGGTTGGTGGGGTTGGTTTTTTTTTGGTGGGGAAGAGGGTGTGGTATGAGTGCTATTTGCCATTGGAATGGGCTGCCCAGGGAGGTGGTGGTGCAGTCACCAGTGGTGCAGTCATGCCTGGAAGCATTCAAAACAACAGGTGCAGACGTGGCAATGGGGGACAAGGTTTAGTGGGGATGGTGGTGTTGGGTTGATGGTTGAACTTGATGATGAAACGTGGGGATCCCATGGCACGTGGGGATCCTATGATCCTATGGCATGCAGGGATCCCATGGCACACAGGATCTCATGGCACGCAGGGATCCTATAGCATGCAGGGATCCCATGGCACGCGGGGATCCTATGGCACACGGGATCTCATGGCACGCAGGGATCCCATGGCACGCGGGATCTCATGGCACACAGGGATCCTATAGCATGCAGGGATCCTATGGCACGCGGGGATCCCATGGCACGCGGGGATCCCATGGCACGCGGGGATCTCATGGCACGTGGGGATCTCACAGCCCCAGAGGCTGCTGGCACAGTGTGACTCCATTAGCTGAGCTGCTGTCCTCATTTCCTAATGGGGTGGGGAGTGCTCAGGAAATGATGGAACTGTACAATTAAAGCAGGTCTGTCCGAGGATCTTCCATTACAGCGTGGCAATTTCTGCATCTCTTCATCCTTCTTTCCTTTCCTTTTTTTTTTTTTCTTCCTAAAATCTTTCTGGTTCCCCTTAAAGAATAAATCTGTGGACTTCAGGGTTTTAGTTAGCAGATGAGTCACCATCCCTGGACGTGTTCAAGAAATGTGTGG
>VWZI01017377.1:2215-14129 GCA_013396835.1 Psilopogon haemacephalus | reverse complement strand
CTTACTGTAAAATAAAAACAAAACAAAACAAACAAACAAAAAAATCATTATTTTGTCCTCCCCAGCTATAAAAGCAACCAGACAGCTCCGTCCTGACAAATTCAAATGAGCAGGAGGTTTCTCCCACTTGGGAGGCTGCAGCCCTGGCCTGTAGTCAGAGATAAATTTTTCAGTAAACCTGAACCTAGAGTGATTAAGGGAAGCCTCCCAATTTACTCTGTCACAGCTGAGCTGATAACCGAGCAGAGTTGCCTTTTTGTTGATGCCCAAAGATGTCAGGAAAGGGAGCAGGAGTGAAAAGGATGGGAAATGGAAGAGGTCACTGGTGTGAGGGAGCGCTCCAGCTGGGGAGATTGAAGCCAGATTCACCCAACTGACTGCATGTAAAGGAATCATTGCTGCTGAGACTGATGCTACTGAGTCTGTTCAATCTGTGTCTCACAAATAATAAGTTTTGGAAGATTCCTAATAAATATGATGAAATTGAATGCACTGCAACAGCAAGAAGCAAGAGGCAAATGGAGCTATGGAGCAAAGCTGGATGTGGGGACATTTAGGTTGGATGTGAGGAGGAAATTCTTCACCATGAGAGTGGTGAGGCCTTGGAATGGGTTGCCCAGGGGGATGGTTGGGGCCACATCCCTGGAGGTGTTTTAGGCAAGACTGGATGGGGCTCTGTCCAGCCTAATCTAGAGTGCCCCTGCCCATGGCAGGGGAGTTGGAACTAGATGATCCTCGTGGTCCCTTCCAACCCTGACTGATTCTATTATTCTAAATATATTCTTATCATCAAAAAACCATGTGGGGCCAGAAATTCATCAGCTCTTTTCAATCCCTTGCTTTGTATCTCCTGGCTAACATTTTTCCACTCAAGATTTTTCTTTTGAAAGCACACCTGGAGTACTGCGTCCATCTCTGCTGTCCTTGGCACAGGAAAGCCATGGACCTGTTCAGGCAGGTCCAGAGGTGGCCACAAGAATTATTTGAGGGCTGGAATCCCTCTGCTATCAGAACAGGCTGAGAGTGTTTGGGAAATTCAACCTGGAGAAGAGAACGCTTTTTTGGAGAACTTATTTTCAGAAATCATAAAAACATAGAATGATTTAGGTTGGAAGGGACCTCAAAGATCATCCAGTTCCAACCCCCCTGTGCCATAGGCAGGGACACCTCCCATCTTCTACTAGAAGAAGTCACTCAAGGACTCATCCAGCCTGGCCTTCAACACCTCCAGGGAGGGAGCAGCCACAACCCCCCTGGGCAACCTGTGCCAGTCTCACCACCCTCACTGCAAAGAACTTCCTTCTAACATCCCGTTTAAATCTCCCCTCTGCCAGTTTAAACCCATTCCCCCTCATCCTGTCATTACAAGACCTTGTCAATAGTCCCTCCCCAGCCTTCCTGTAGGCGCCCTTCAGATATTGGAAGGCTACTATAAGGTCTCCTGGAAGCCTTCTCTTCTCCAGGCTGAAAAGCCCCAACTCTCTCAGCCTGTCCTCATAGCAGAACTGCTGCAGCCCTCTGATCATCTTTGTGGCTTCCTCTGGACTCTCTCCAACAATTCCATGTCCGTCTTGTGTTGGAGGCTCCAGAACTGTACACAAAATCTGTTCAGCAAAATCATAGAATGCTAGGGGTTGGAAGGGATCTCCAGAGACCACCAAGTGATGATCTCTTCTACTTACCACCAGCTCAGATTAGAGGAAGGAACTGCAAAGGTGCTAGTATGAGTCTAGCAATGAGTTTGCACTCAACACCTGATTCCCCTTTGGTAGACAAAGTGGACAAAATTAAGCAGTGTAGAATTATTTCTATGAATGTCATACATAGGGAAAAAAATACTGTTTTCAAATGTTCACACAGGTGTACTGGTTTGAAGTTAATTGGAATACTTTGGTGAGAGAAAGGAATAGTTTAAAAACAGAAAGGAATACTTTAATGAGAGAAATCAGATTATAGGCTGTGAAAATAAAACAATGGTGGTGTCTATCTCACTCATAGGTTTGCAGAGATGTATGAAAACAAGAACACAAATATAGAGAAGGGAGTCTGTCCCTGGCTTCTGCCATCTTAACTGCTTCTGCCTGACCCTGCACATAACTCAACTAATCATTTTGCTTCTAAGCCCCCTTGCCTATTCTTCCAACTCACCTTGCACATAAGGCAGACTCTGGGATAAGAGAAGGGGGTGGAAAGAAAGTGAAAAGGTGGTTGGGAGCCCCTCCTGGGCACTCTGACTGTTGGGAGGGGTATTCTGCTGCTGTGTTATTTTTAACTTGTATGTTACTGTATATAGAATCATAGAATCATGGAATCAGTCAGGGTTGGAAGGGACCACAAGGATCAGCTAGTCCCAACCCCCCCTGCCATGGACAGGGACACCCTACCCTAGATCAGGCTGCCCAGAGCCTTGCCTAGCCAGGCATTAAACACCTAAAAGCATCCTAAAAATTCCCTCCCCAGCTCTTTTGTAGGCCAGAACCTATTTGTAATATATTGTAAATATCTGCTTCTATATTGTGCTAGGCTGCAAATTTAAAGCTTCGTTCTTTAATTTCCAGATGGATTAATTCATTGGCAGGGAGGCAGGGGGCAGGTGACTCCCAGCACCACCACAAGAGGCAAGAGTGAAAATTGTCTTATGGTGGGACATTTCGTGGCTTATCAGGCAACAGTTTGGAAAGCCTGATTCAAATACTTACAGCTGAAAGACAGTAAATAGGTGGTCAACTTTTGCTTGTGTTCTGTCTCCTCAAACCTAAAATAGGATAATAAATGCTCATTCTTGTACTCTCTTGCTACTAAGTCAGTCTTAGTCTGTGTACTAAGGAGGAACACTTTGAGTTCTTTTTTTCTTATTTATTTATTTATTTATTTAATTCAATAAAGGCCCAAAAGAAAGTTTTGGGGAGTTGTTTCTTGGTCTGTGCGAGAATTGCAATAGAAATACTCAATGTTGTATTTTATAGCAAAGCAACACTAATGTTTGATGGCATTCCTTTGACAACTTGTCACATCTCAATCTAAATTAAAGCCACATCTGACACACCAAAAACCTTGTCGTGATCTGTCTTGTTTGGGTAGTACCCGTCCATGACATGACCTGAAAGCCATTCCTTGAGGTCATCTAGACAGCCTCGTTGAACCGATATATACTGGCTTCACATATTGACTGCTGGTCAATGGAAGCTCTATCTAATGTGACACTGGAGACTCTATCCTTGCCTGGAAGTAGCAAATGGATTTGGTTTTGGGAAAGGGAGTGAAAGAAGCAGAAAGTCTCTCAAAGAGAAAGTTCAGTAATATGGCCCTACCTCACATCAATAGTCATAGAATCATAGAATCAGTCAGGGTTGGAAGGGACCACAAAGATGGTCAAGTTCCAACCCCCTGCCATGGGGAGAGACATCCCACCCTAGATTAGGCTTTACAGAGCCTCATCCAGCCTTGCTTTAAACACCTCCAGAGATGTGGCCTCAACCACCTCCCTGGGCAATCCATTCCTACTTCTTACCACTCTCATGCTAAAGAACTTCCTCCTTACATCCAGTCTGAATATCCCCACCTAGAGCTTTGCTCCATTCCCCCTAGTCCTGTCACTACCTGAGAGCCTAAAAAGTCCCTCCCAAGCATTTTTGTAGATCTCTTTCAGATACTAGAAGGCCACAAGAAGGTCACCTGGGAGCCTCCTCTTCTCCAGACTGAACAGCCCCAACTCTTTCAGTCTGTCCTCACAGGAGAGGTGCTGCAGCCCTCTGAGCCTCATGGTCCTTCTGTGGACACGCTCCAGTTTGTCCACATCCCTCTTGGAATAGGGGCTCCAGCACTGGATGCAGTACTCCAGGTGGGGTCTCACCAGAGCACAGCAGAGGGGGAGAATCAACTCCCTCTACCACACTTCTCCTGATGCAGCCCAGGATCTGGTTGGCTTTCTGGGCTGCAAGTGCACACTGCTGGCTCATGTTGATCTTCTCATACACCGGCACCCCCAAGTCCCTCTCCTCAGGGCTGCTCTCCAGCCACTCACTGTCCAGCCTGTACTTGTGCTTGGGATTGCGCAGACCCAGGTGCAGGACCTTGCACTTGGCCTTGTTGAACCTCATGAAGTTGGCTTGTGCCCACCTCTGCAGCCTGTCCAGATCCTTTTGGATGCCATCCCTTCCCTCCAGCCTGTCTGCTGTACCACACAGCTTGGTGTCATCAGCAGTCTTGCTGAGTGTGCACTCAATGCCTCTGTCCATGTCGCCCACAAAGATGTTGCACAAAACTGGTCCCAGGACTGATCCCTGAGGAGCTCCAGCTACACCATAGTACATATCTTCAGCATGCTAGGGAAAATACTAAGTAAAAGAAAAATCTCCAAACCCTTATTTTGAAATCTCTGCCTTGCTGTGAGAACTGTCTACTTTAAGTTAATTCAAACTAGTGTATAACTCCTTGGATAATGACTGTGGCTTAGGGTGACAGTGATTATATCTGTACCAGTGAATTAAACATGCCTAGAGTAATTGCGCATCCTTGGTGCCAGCTGGCACAGAATGGCCTACATCTATACTCTTGATCTCCCTTAGCTTCTTGAGCAAGGAAGCTGCTTCTATTGGCACAGGTCCTTGACTTTTCCCTAATTTGCAAATGGTTTAGGTGAGGGCTAGGAGCCCAAAGCCAAGTAATCTCCTGTTTGTGCAGTTTAATGGTACAGATTATCTTGTTTCAGCTCCTGAAGCCGTTTAGTTTACTAAGACAGAGAGAAAGTGTCCCCTTCTCCAAGTGTTTTGCCAAGGAAGTGCAGATTCCAGACATGGGAAAGGAAGGGATATTGATCCTTCAAATAATGCTTGTGTCTTTGTGATCCTAAGTACTGTGTGCAGTTTTGGAGCCCACAACAGAAGGACATGGAACTGCTGGAGAGGGTCCAGAGGAGGGCCATGAAGATGCTCAGAGGGCTGCAGCAGCTCTGCTATGAGGACAGGCTGAGGGAGTTGGGGCTCTGCAGCCTGGAGAAGAGAAGGCTTCCAAGAGATCTTATAGCAGCCTTCCAGCATCTGAAAGGGACCTATGGGAAGGCTGGGGAGGGACTATTCACAAGGTCTTGTAATGACAGGACAAGGGGTAATGGGTTCAAACTGACAGAGGGGAGATTGAAGCTGGATATTAGGAGAAAGTTGTTTGCAGTGAGGGTGGTGAAACACTGGCACAGGTTGGCCAGGGAGGTTGTGGCTGTTCCCTCCTTGCAGGTGTTCAAGGCCAGGTTGGATGAGTCCTTGAGAGACCTGTTCTAGTGGGAGGTGTTCCTGCCTATGGCACAGGGAAGTTGGAACAGGATGATCTTTGAGGTCACTTCCAACCTAAACCACTCTGTGATTCTATGAAATTGTCACTTTTTCTTTCCCCTGAATCCCTCCTGCCTCACCAAGGCATCTGAAGGGACACTTCCACACTTGACCCCACTGGGGTGAGAATGAAGGACTGGCAGATCCTCGTTGCCATGAAGATGCATGAGGTTGTCTAACCCACTTTCATTAACAGACTTGGAAGGCATAAGCATCTCCCTCTGCTTTCAGCTTTGTGGCAGGTCTCGCGATTAAGGCTTCCTCAGAAAGTTGCCTACACATGATCTGAAGCCACCGAATGTTGGAAACTCCATCCCTGGCCCTGGCAATGTGTTCCAGTTCCACATTGCCCTCACAGTTTAAAACGCGTGTCTAATTCTTCATTTGAATTTCTCTGCTTCCAGCTTTCAGCCATTGGATTTTGTTATACCTTTACTGGCCTGATTAAACAGCCTGTTAGTTCAGGGTAGTTTCTCCTTGAAAAAAAAAAAAAAGTACTGCTTCTATGTCTTCATTTTCTTTTTGATAAGTCTGGGCTCTTCAAGTCTCTGATGATAAGATGTTTTCTCCCGTCTATCTGGGAGCAATTTTCCAATGTATTTTTCTACTATTAAGGACATGAACACCACTGTATTGCAGAGCTTTTTTTTTTTTTCCCCTACTCCCTTGCTATTTCCCTGTGGAGGGAGGCAGTATCCAATAGGCATATTAGCCTTTCTAGAGGAAGCTGGAATTGCCCCAGAAATCACAGAATCATAGAATCAGTCAGGGTTGGAAGGGACCACAAGGATCAGATAGTTGCAAACCCCCTGCCATGCCCAGGGACCCCCTACCCTACATCAGGCTGCCCACAGCTTCATCCAGCCTGGCTGCAAACACCTCCAGGGATGTGGCCCCAAACACCTCCCTGGGCAACCCATTCCAGGCTCTCACCACTCTCATGCTCAACAACTTCCTCCTCACATCCAATCTTAATCTCCCCACCTCCAGCTTTGCCCCATTCCCCCTAGACTTGTCACTACCTGATAGCCTAAAAAGTCTCTCCCCAGCTTTTCTGTAGGCTCTCTTCAGATACTGGAAGGCCAATGTCACTGACCTCCTTCTGCTCCCTTGTACTGAGGCTCCAGCATGCCCTAGCCTAGACTAGTAAACTAAGGATTGCCAGGACATGGGCATAAACCCTTGAACTTTGCCATGTGTTAACTGCAGAAGTGTTAAAAAGGTTCCTTGCAATACTTTTCTTTTACAGCTCAACTCCTCAGTGAGCTTTGGGAGTCAGTGCAGCCTTTCACAATAAGCAGCTTGGATGCAACTAGTCAAGAATCATGGAATTACAGAATCACAGAATATTAGGGTTGGAAGGGACCTCAACAGATCATCTAGTCATAGAATCGTAGAATCATAGGATGGTTTAGGTTGGAAGGGACCTCAAGGATCACCCAGTTCCAACCCCCCTGTGCCATAGGCAGGGACACCTCCCACTAGAACAGTTTGCTTAAGGCCTCATCCAGCCTGGACTTGAACACCTCTAGAGATGAAGCAGCCACAATCTCCCTGGGCAACCTGTGCCAGTGTCTCACCAACCTCACTGTGAAGAACTTCCTTCTAACATTCTGCTTAAATCTCCCCTCTGCCAGTTTAAACCCATTCCTCCTCATCCTGTCATTACAAGACCTTGTGAACAGTCCCTCCCCAGCCCTCCTGTAGGCCCCTTCAGGTACTGGAAGGTTACTATAAGGCTTCCTTGAAGCCTTCTCTTCTCCAGGATGAAAATCTCCAACTTTCTCAGCCTCATAGCAGAGTTGTTCCAGGCCTTGGATTATTTTTTGTGGCCTCCTTTGAATCTACTCCAACAGGTCCATGTCTTTCCTGTGGCAAGGAAAACAGATCTGGACACAGTAGTACAGGTGGACACTGGCACAGGTTGCCCAGGGAGGTTGCAGCTGCTCCCTCCCTGGAAGCGTTCAAGGCCAGGTTGGATGAGGCCTTGAGCAACCTGTTTCAGTGGGAGGTGTCCCTGCCTATGGCAAGAGGTTGGAACTGGGTGATCTTTGAGGTCCCTTCCAACCTAAACCATTCTATGATTCTATGGAGTCTCACCAAAGGCAAAATCACAATCTTTAGGTCTTCAACTGAACTATGTAGTAACTCAGGCTCAAGGTATTACGAAAGTATGAAGATGAATAAATCTCTAGGCATACCTAAATTATCTTTTTAGTAGTTATGAATAAATAGTCAACTTTTCTTTCCATTTATTTATTTATTTATGAATTAAGATATTTAGAAGACTCAGGACCATGGAACCATTGGAACCAGTCTAGAGGAGGGCCACAAAGATGATCAGAGGGCTGCAGCAGTTCTGCTATGTGGACAGGCTGAGAGAGTTGGGGCTCTGCAGCCTGGAGAAGAGAAGGCTTCCAGGAGATATTATAGTAGCCTTCCAGTATCTCAAAGGGGACTATAGGAGGGCTGAGGAGGGACTATTCAGAAGATCTTGTAGTCTTGTAATGACAGGATGAGGGGGAATGGATTTAAACTGGCAGAGGGAAGATTGAAACTGGATGTTAGGAGGAAGTTGATTGCAGTGAGAGTGGTGAGACACTGGCACAGGTTGCCCAGGGAGGTTGTGGCTGCTCCCTCCCTGGAGGTGTTGGATGAGGCCTTGAGTGACCTGTTCTAGTGAGAGGTCTCCCTGCGTATGGCAGGGCATTGGAACTGGATGATCTTACTTGTTAGGTAAAGGAGATCTGAGTTACAATGAATAAAAGGAGGTCTCTCAAGGTAAGAGTCTACAGAAATAGTCCCTCTGGGGAGGGACTATTCACAAGGTCTTGCTATGACAGGACGAGGGGTAATGGGTTTAAACTGGCAGAGGGGAGATTTAAATGGGATGTTAGGAGGTGTCCCAGCCTATGGCAGGGGGTTGGAACTGGATGATCTTTGAGGTCCCTTCCAACATAAACCATTCTATGATTCTATAACAACAGGCTTACCAAAGACAGATTCAACTCCATGTTGCTCAGCTTAGAAAAAAAAAAAGATTAATAAATATTTTTAATATTTTGTGTTGTCAGCTCCTACGTAAGTAGGTACCTGAAATGCAGTTGGATAAAATTGCTTCAAGCTCTCTACTTATTTGAAGGGCTTACTGAACCAAACCACTTCATTGTCACCTTCACTTAGCCAGTCACAAGCCCTCATTTGTGCCTTCTGTTCAAAAAGCTGAGAGTACAACAGTAAGCAACACTAAAAGTAAGCATGGATGATTAGCTGCAGAGTAGCAAATTTAATTTGAGCAGTTTTGACAGGTTGTGTGGCTTGGCTTGAACTTGAAATAATGTCTTGACACATCAGTCGCTCTTGTACTTTTTGCAGGCTGAGTCGTTCCTTAAGGTGTTGAGCCGCATAACTTGATGACGGAGTGTCAAGCACAATGTGTTAGACCTGCAGAAAGAAAACAAGAGACGCCCTCCCTGGCGATCAGCACGTTGAGATATGGTTTACTCTTCCTAATTAAATAGAGCAGACTTTCAGATCTTTCAGCCCCATGTACAGCAACAGCTTCGAAACGTCCCCGCTGTGCGAAAGACAAGGTACGTGCTGCTTTCAATGGATGGGGAAAAAACAGATTAAGCCATTTCCATTTAAATTAAACAATGGTTTATGGCTTGGGAGCAAATAGTTTAGCGTGCTTCCGTGAGGCTAACAACACCCTTAAATGGATTTTGAGCCAAACTATCAGCAGCAAAAAATAAGAAGCCTAGCAAAGAAGGACATGGAACTGTTGGAGCCAGTCCAGAGGAGGGCCATGAAGGTGCTCAGAGGGCTGCAGCTGCTCTCCTATGAGGATAGGCTGAGAGAGTTGGGGCTCTTCAGCTTGGTGAAAGCATTGAGGTAGAAGCTTTCCAGTATCTAAACGGGGCTACAGGAAGGCTGGGGATTATTCACAATGTATTGTAATGACAGGACAAGGAGGAATGGGTTTAATCTGGCAGAGTGGAGATTTAGACTAGATCAGGCTCTTCAGCCTGGAGAAGAGAAGGATTCCAGGAGACTTTATAGTAGTCTTCCAGTATCTGGAGGAGGCCTACAAGAGGGCTGGGGAGGGACTATTCACAAGGTCTTGTCATGACAGGATGGAGAGGAATGGGTTTAATCTGGCAGAGTGGAGATTTAGACTAGATCAGGCTCTTCAGCCTGGAGAAGAGAAGGATTCCAGGAGACTTTATAGTAGTCTTCCAGTATCTGGAGGAGGCCTACAAGAGGGCTGGGGAGGGACTATTCACAAGGTCTTGTCATGACAGGATGGAGAGGAATGGGTTTAAACTGGCAGAGGGGACATTTAAATGGGATATTAGGAAGAAGTTCTTTGCAGTGAGAGTGGTAAAACTCTGGCATGGGTTGCCCAGGTAGGTTGTGGCTGCTCCCTCCTTGGAGGTGTTCAAGGCCAGGTTGGATGAGGCCTTGGGTGACCTCTTCTAGTGGGAGGTGTCCCTGCTGTGCTGGTTTGAACTAATTGGAGGATTTGAATGATGAGTTAGACTATAGGCTGAGAGAGGAAAACACTGATGATGCTACCTCACTCATAGCTTTACTGTGAAAGAAAAAAAAATGTTTTAAGAGTTGTAACCCAAATATAGATAAATCAGATGGTTTTCAACCACTCTTGACTGTGGCTACTCCTGCATGGCTTCATCCTTTCATAGCTGAATCTGAAAAATTCCACTAACTTCTTTTCTGCTGCTAATCCCCTGGCCGATCTACCTCCGCCTATCCACTGCATGAAACAGATGGTGAGATAAGATTGGGTAAGGGGGGAAAGGTGGTAAGGGTATTTAGAAACCCCAATGAGGGATTTTGATCTCTGAGACGGGTGTGGTGTTTCTGCATTACCTTTTTATTCTATATATCTGTAAATAGCTGTTATACATTGTAAATATCTGCTTGTATCTTGTGCATGACTGTAAATATAAAGCTTCATTCCTTAACTTCCAGATGNATGTTAGGAAGAAGTTGTTTGCAGTGAGGGTGGTGAAACACTGGCAGAGGTTGCTCAGGGGACTTGTAGATGCTCCCTCCCTGGAGTTGTTCAAAGCTAGGTTAGATGAAGCCTTGAGTGACCTGTTCTAGTGGGAGGTGCCACTACCTCTGGCCAGAGGTTGAAACTGGATGATAGAAGAAAATCAGAACACAAGACCAAGCAAAGACNAACCTAAACCATTCTATGATTCTAGTCTATGATTCTAAAATGCATCCACCAAAACCATTCCATGATTCTAGTCTATGATTCTAAAATGCATCCACCAGCGAGTACGTGACGCGAAGCGGCTCGGTGGCATTTGCATGCGGGCAGATGGCAGCCGCACGAAGTGAGAGATAACAGAAGAGTGGAGATGGGGGAGCAAAAAAATTTATCATAACATGTCTAGCGGTGATTAAAAGCCCGCGCTNTTAAATTTTTTTTTTTTTTTTTTTTTTTTTTTTTTTTTTTTGAGCACGTAATTTTCCAATTATTTATGCATCACAGTAATTAATGAGAGGAGGGACAGAGTCAATGATTCGCTGTGTAATACATATGGTAGTTACCTGGGGAGGAAAAAATTACAGTGCTACCAATTATTTGCTTTAATGTTTTTGTAATTATGCCCTACACCCAAGCTGAAATTTTCTTTCAGTTCTTTTTTTTTTTTTTTCCTGTTAAAAACCCGTCATTCCTAACAATAAACTGCTTTCTTTTTAGACCTTCCATTAAGTCTAATTTTTAAGCTGCCATCCAAGAAATATACAATTCCATAAATGCCTCGTTCGCATTTATATCTTGCTGGCAATGGTTTGCAAGTATGAAATCTTGCCCTTCAAGCATCTTATTGACAAACTAATTTAGCCAGTCTGAAGGATGATCTCCTGTTTAAGACATGTGGCTTGGGATTTAGGGGATCTTAGTTTCTTTCTGACTTTGGCCTTAACTGGAATGGGTTGCTCAGGGAGGTGGTTGGGGCCACATCCCTGGAGGTGTTTGCAGCCAGGCTGAATGAGGGTGTGGGCAGCCTGATGCAGGGTAGGGTGTCCCTGGGCATGGCAGGGGGGTTGGAACTAGGTGATCCTTGTGGTCCCTTCCAACCCTGATTGATTCTATGATTCTTAACCGAAGGAAAAGGAAGCAAGCCCCTTCAGCTACTTCTCACCAGGCAGGTCTTTATTCCTCTGGGTGGAAAGGGAGAAAGATCTCTGCACGAAGCAGAGTCATTTTTGCACTGGACATTTAATGTCTAAACCAAAAGAGGGAATATCCAAACTAGATAGAAGGAATATTTTTTATTCTGAATAGGATAGTGAAACACTGGCACAGGCTCTCCAGATAGTTGATAGGTGCTATAACCCTGGACATATTTCAGGTCATGTTGGACAAGGCTCTGAGCACTGTGACAAGTTGAAGATGTCCCTGCTCACTGCAAGGAGGTTGGAGTAGGTGATCTCTGAATATCTCTTCCAACTCAAAATATTCTGTGATTCTAGGAGATTATAAGAATGAGAATAAGGATAAGGATAAGGATAAGGATAAGGATAAGGATAAGGATAAGGATAAG